>CM024760.1:147821056-148076923 GCA_014218235.1 Colocasia esculenta | reverse complement strand
ACTAGGCACTTGAGATGGATTCCTAAAACCATCAAGGACCCAAGAAAATTTGGGTACCAAAAGTTACAGTTTAGCTTTGTTTGCAGGGTCGGCTGAGGGCATCCAAATGGTATCTGGATAGTGGATGCTCAAGGCACATGACAGGAGATAGAATGCTATTTACAACATTTAGAAGTGAAGTTGGTCAAGTAACTTATGGTGACAATGGAAAAGAAAAAGTACTAGGATGTGGAACAGTTGGTACTAAGGAAAAGAATCTGATTGAAGATGTTATGTATGTAGAAGGACTAAAGCATAACTTAATTAGTATTAGTCAGCTATGTGACAAAGGGCATACAATGAATTTTCAGAATGATAAGTGTATCATCTAGAAAGATAACAAGATAGTTTTTGAAGCTCAAAGGGTAAAGAATCTGTACACTCTACAGTTAGCAGAATTAAGAGAAGTAAATTTGTGTCTTGTAACAACCAAAAGTGAATAGTGTGAGTTGTGGCACAGAAGGCTAGGTCATGCAAGCACCTCAGTAATCAAGAAATTAATAAAGCATGATCTGGTTGAACGGCTTCCTAGAATGAAAATCAAGAAATATGGAGTATGTTCAGCTTGTGCAAAAGGAAAACAGACAAAGACTTCATTTCAGTCCAAGACAATTGTTACAACTTCCAAGCCTTTGGAATCAATTCACATGAATCTGTTTGGACCTATGAGGACAGTTAGTCTTAGAGGAAAAATCTATGGGTATGTATTAGTTGATGACTACTCAAGGTACACTTGTGTATCCTTTCTAGAAGCAAAATCTAAAGCATTTCAAGCATTTTTGAAATTTATTAAGATAGTTCAGAAAAATCAGAAATTTCAGATTACAAGCATTAGATCTGATCATGGTGGTGAATTCAAGAATGAAGAATTCATGGAATTCTATGAAGAAAATAGAATTGAACATAATTTTTCAGCACCTAGAACACCTCAACAGAATTGAGTAGCAGAAAGAAAGAATTGGACACTACTGGATATGACCAGAACAATGTTGAATAGTATAATTTACCAAAATATTTATGGGCGGAGGCATTTAATACAGCCATCAACAGATGCATGATCGGACCTATTCTAAAGAAGACTCCTTATGAACTATACAAAGGAAAGAAGCCCAACATCAGTCATCTCAGACCTTTTGGCTGTAAGTGTTTTATTTTAAATAATGGTAAGGATAATTTAGGAAAATTAGATGCTAAAAGTGATGAAAGTTTCCTGTTAGGATATATTTCAAAACCTAGAGGCTATAAAGTGTTCAATAGAAGAACATTAACCATAGAACAATCAGTGCATGTATTATTTGATGAAACTAACCCTTCTATCAAAATGATAGAAGAAGAAGAAGAATGTGTTGATGATCTATGTAGGGATCTTGAAAAGACATCTCTTAAAGAAGAAGGCAATGATGAAGAAATGGGAGATCCTCATTTAGACGTTCTTCAACAACAAGAAGAACCACAAGAAGGACTACCTAGGGAATTAAGGTACCATCGGGACCATCCTAGAGAAAACATCATAGGTAATCCTCAAGATACGATAAGAACAAGAGGTATGCAAATTCCTTGTGATTTTTCTGCTTTAGTTTCACAAATTGAGCTTAAGACAATCAATGATGCACTGGATGATGAGTCTTGGATCCTTGATATGCAAGAGGAACTAAATCAGTTCCAACGCAGTGAAGTTTGGACTCTTGTACCTAGACCAACTGACCATCCAGTTATTGGAACCGGATGGGTTTTCAGAAACAAGATGGATAAATCAGGGGTAATTACTAGGAACAAAGCCAAACTTGTGGCTCAAGGATACTCCCAAGAGGAAGGCATAGATTTTGATGAAACCTATGCTCCAGTAGCTAGATTAGAGGCAATTAGAATTTTATTAGCATATGCTTGTTCTCTTAATATTAATTTATTTCAGATGGATGTTAAAAGTGTTTTTCTGAATGGTTTTATTAAAGAGGAAGTGTATGTTGAGCAACCAACTGGTTTTGAAGATACTAAGCATCCTGATCATGTTTTCCGTTTAAAGAAAGCACTGTATGGTCTGAAACAAGCTCCAAGAGCTTGATATGAAAGATTAAGTGCTTATCTTATATCATATGATTTTGTAAGAGGTAAAGTAGATAACACTTTATTTATAAAGAAATTTTCAGATGGAATCTTAATTGTACAAATTTATGTTGATGACATTATCTTTGGTTCTACTAATGAATCACTCTGCAAATTCTTTGAAAATTTAATATAAAGTGAATTTGAAATGAGCATGATGGGTGAACTTAATTATTTTCTTGGATTGCAAATCAAGCAGACCAAGGAAGGAACTCATATTTGTCAAACCAAATAAATTTCATATTTACTTTCTAAGTATGGTTTTGACAAATGTAAGCCACTAGGAACACCCATAAGCTCAGGCATTAAGTTAGATAGTGATCCTCTTGGTAAAAAGGTAGATCAGAAGCTCTATAGAGGAATGATAGGATCACTGCTCTATCTCATTGCCAGTAGACCAGGTATAATGTTCAGTGTTTGTCTATGTGCAAGATTCCAAGCTGATCCAAAAGAATCACATGTTCATGAAGTTAAAAGAATTTTTATATATCTTATAAATACCAGTAATTTAGGTCTATGGTATCCCAGATGCTCAGATTTCAAGTTAATTGGTTATAGTGATGCTGACTATGCTGGATGCAAATTAGATAGGAAAAGCACTAGTAGCACTTGTCTTTTTTTTTTTGGTAAAAGGTCACAGGATCAGCGAACCAGCTAAGTGCACTACTCCCCAGAGGGGAATAGTGTGCTCACTCCCCTGGTGCGAATCACTGTGCTAGAATATATATTTAAGAAAGAAAGTGATGATACAACTCCATTGGGGCATACCCCTGCTACACAGCCCGTACAAAGTCAATGAGGCCCAAAACAAAACCCACCTAGTACAGAGAAGTAAACCACCCAGCAAATACATCAATGCCGGCAAAAACTAGGCAAACCAGCCTTGTCAACTAAGATAGCCCCACGAGCAGGATGTGGCAAAGAACTCAAATCGCTGAAAACCGAGCTAGAAGAGGTAGAGCAAGCATGATTAGCCAAGGAGTCCGCCGCCTGGTTACCCTCCCGAAAGATGTGCTTGAACTGTGGCTGCATCAAATGTACCATGTGGAGAAGCCCACGCCACCAGGGAAAGACCTCCCAGTGGGGGAATCGGCCAGACCCGATAGCTTGAAGGGTAGTAAGAGAATCCGAATATAGAACCGAGATATGAATCCTACGCCTCAAAGCCAACCGAAGACCATCATAAACAGCACGAACCTCAGCAACAGTACTGCTGCCCAGACCATAATAAATAGCAAACCCACATATGAAACTGCCATGCATGTCTCGAATACAACCCCCACCTCCACAGATACCCGGATTGCCTTTAGAAGCACCATCAACATTCAAACAATAGCTTTGAATAGGAGGGATCCATCTCACCTGAATGGGCATTTTAGTAGTAATCAGAACATTGAAATCATATAGCTGGAGGGTGGCAGCCTGGGAATAGGAGAGAGACCCAGAGAACTTGGCCAACGCCATGATGGAACGGACGGCCGCCAAAGTATATGTTTTGATTAAGGAGACAGAAGGAAGGACACCCTCCATCCGAGCACGACACTTGGACTTCCAAAGTTCCCAGAGCAAAAGAATAGACGTAAATAATCCAGCAGAGTGTAAGGGCGAACTCATAGAAGATCCTGATAAGATACTCCATAACCTGATGGAAATGCGAGCACTCCAGTTCATGTTGGCGCAGAGAAGGGGGGCTACCCAAGACCATAAATCCTTGGCAATAACACTGGAGACAAATAAATGATCCAGGCTTTCCTGCTCATGTAGAGTACAACAAGCACACTTAGAGGCAAGCGGGATACCACACTCCATAATACGAGAATCAACCGGGACCGCCCGATGAAGCAACTTCCATGCAAACATAGCAGCACGAGGAGGGATAAGATGAGACCATAACTTTTGCCACGCACTGCGAGAAATACCAGAGGCAGAAGCAAAGAAATACCAGAGGCAGTAGCACTTGTCAAATTCTTGCAGGTTGTTTAATATCTTGGTCTTCTAGGAAACAAAACTCTGTAGCTTTATCCACCACAGAAGTTGAATACATTGCAGCTGGAAGTTGTTGTACTCAACTCTTATGGATTAAGCATTAATTGGTAGACTATGGTCATCAGCTCCAAGAAATTCCAAGGCTTTGTGACAACATAAGTGCAATAAATTTGACCAAGAATCCAATCCAGCACTCAAGAATGAAGCATATTGAGGTTAGACATCACTTCATCAGGGACCATGTAAGTAATGGAAATATTTCACTTGAATTTGTTTCTACAAAAATCAACTTGTAGATATTTTCACAAAACCTCTTCCTGAGGATAGATTCATATCTATTAGAAGAGAAATAGGTATGTGCAACCCTGATTAAAATTACCAAATCAAAATTCTGCTTGAATTGTATGCTAAAATACTGTTGTATGAATTGTCTGTAAAAAATCATCCTGCAAAATTTCTAAGTCTCAGACATTCGACTCATGCATTTGACTCATGTATTATTGTTACATTCGATTGATGAAGTAACAATGCATTCGACTGATGCAATCGAATACATAATTTGACTCTCTAAGAAGTCGTGAAAAGGTGCTTAATATTTAAAATTATGTAACTGACACCTCATTAAGACGCGTCCCTTCATGTCTTAACGGTCAAATCACTTAACTCCGACCGTTCATCCTGAAATCTAGGGCCAGTTACTTTTCTCTTTCCATATAAGCAAACCCCTTCTCTTTTTCGAAGACACCCTTTTGAAATCTATCCTCTTCTGCTCTTCGCGCCTTCACTGTTCTCCAGCGAAGGACTCCCAGGAACCATCAAGAACCTCATCTCTCTGGAAGAATGGTAGGTTCTTTCATCTCTCCTGTGTATTTCTCTCTCTCCTTTGATGATTCCCTGAGCCTTTTCTGTTCCTATCTTCTAGATGGCTTCATCTAGGGTTCCAGAGTCTGTCCAGTTGACCCCTGATCAACTCCAATGCCTGGCCAAGATACCAATCTGTCCTGGAAAGGCTGTTGAGTTTTCCCATCTGAGTGGAAACCTTTCTTGGGTAGAAGAGACCTTGAATGCTATGGGATGGACCAAGCTCTGTAAGATTTTCGAGCCCTTTGTAGCAAATGCAATTAGATCATTCTATGCCTCACTACAAGTTTCATCCGGAAATACTGTGGTAGGATATGTCAAAGGTACAAAGATCACCATTTCAGAAGAGTTGTTGGTTGAGATGTTGGATTGTCCAAGTTCTGGACACAGGCTTAGTGAGTTCATTCCCTTAGAAAAGTAGAAATTAGGGATTATTGGCAGTCTGGGGACTATCAACAAGAGGGGACTCCAAGTGAATGAGTTGTCTATTGAAAAGAGACTAATCCACTCAGTGATCACCAACATTGTGACTCCTAGAGCAGGAACTCACTCCTCTATTACTGCAAGAGATGGAAATCTTTTATTTTGGGCAGTTCAGAGGCACCAAGTAAATTTGCCAACAGTAATATTAGAGAAGATGATTGCTTCCAAAGACCTGCAGGAATCCCTTCCCTATGGATCTCTGCTCACTCTCATTTTCAAAAGATTCTCAGTAGATCTATCTGGAGAGTTGTTGGTAGGAACCAAAGATAAAATTGGCATTTTCACATTAAGAAGAAGACACTATTCCTTAGTTGGCAAGTAGCAAAATTTGTGGTTCAAGGACTCTGTGCCAGAGTGTGAGCATGAAATCTTTCCTGATGAACCTCTTGTTTCTCTACTCACACATGAAGTTCCAGCATCAGAAGAAAGATTAGAAGCCCCTGCAGTTCAAATCAGATCTGAAGCCTCAGTTCAGATCCTTGAGCAAGAAGATCAGTTCAATGCTTTCTCCTCCCTTCCAATGCAAGATGCTCCTGAAGACACTATCAGTGAAGTCCTAAGAGACCTTCGAGGCAAAGGAGTAGCATCTGAAGATGTTCCACCTTTCACCCCCTTGGAGAAGACCTTTGAAGAGAGAGAGCCTCACTTCTCTCCTTCTCAGTTTGAGACCCGGCGAAGGTCTCAGGGGGAGAGCAGCAATAGTCTTAACACTCTCTTGGATTCGGTAAGAAGTCAGCATGAGAACCTTTCTATCATTCAAATGCAAGTTGAGCTTATTGATGTCAAGTTTGACAGCTTATCTGATGAGGTCAAGCAAATGAAAGATCTATTGCTTCAGTTAGTGTGCCAACAGGGCACTTCTAGGCCATCAGGGCCTGCTTCCTCACAGCAGCAAGAAGAAGAAATCCCTGCTCAAGAACAAGAACAACAAGTAGATCCTCAAGTGCCTGCACCTGAAGATCCAGTTATTGAGCAACCAGTTGAAATTGGAAAAGAATCTGAGAGTCAGGCTGAGCAGAAGCCTTTGATGGATGAATCCCAGTAGAAAGATGAGCAACCTGCTAAGTAGCAGCAAGTTCAAGACCAAGAAGCCCAGTTAACAGTAGTAGCTTATCAGTCTCAAGATGTGCAGAAGCAAGAGCCAGTACTTGAGAAGTAGCCAGAAGAAGTGGCAGCAGCTGTAGAAGGATCCAGGCACGAAGGTCTGAAATCCCAGAAGGAATCCAAGGCCAAGAGAACCCTTGAGTCCTCTCAGAACCTCCAAACCTTCAAAAGGAAAGTAAGGAGAAGACTAGTCAAAAAGGGTAACCCTGTCTTCCCTCTTCCTCCTTCCAGGCCTAATCAACCACCTGCTCCACCTGTGAACCCTCATCTTGAGCCCACTCCAGTTGCACCTCAAACCTCTTCACCCTCAACATCAACTCCTGCACAGCCTTCACACTCCACTTCTCCGGATCCTCCTCCTACAGCTATTCCCATAGATCCATTTTATCACAATGTCCAGTTCTTTATCTATCCTATGAAACATCAAGTCAAACCTCTTAAGGAGATCACTCTAAATCTCTCCACTCAACCCCCACACTACTTTTCTTCTCTTCCCACTGCTTCCAAAACTGACTCCAAGAAAACCCTCCTTCATCTAGTTGAGATACTTCCTAGTATCCAGCTTTCAGCTTCTAGTGGACCTAAATTAGGAGACAAACCTCCTTATTACTTCCACCATTTCGGTACGCTTTTGTTTATCACTTTGAACTAAACATGAACCTGTTCAGAGAATATCTCTCCATTAGAGCATTTCCTGAAGTCCATGGGATGCCAGGGTTCACTTTTGAACATTGGCTTCCTGTTTTGCTGAAAACCTCACAACTTTCAATTCTAGATCTTCAACTTATTTCTCAGAAGAGTCCTTGCCTCACACCCAAAGAATTTGTTGATCTCTATCCAGCAGAGGCAGCCAGATTTCAAGAAACCCAATCCAAGAACCATTTCTTGATTGTTGAGCACCATCTTTCTCTAAGGTTCCATGCACTGTTTGCAACCCATCTCAAGGCATCTCAGGCCAAGTACATGAAATGAGGACTTCCAATTTTGAAAGATTCAAATTGGGTTTGCCTGATGTATCCAAGGGGCAATATGAAAATCTATTAAGAGGTCAATGGGAAATTGTCCCTTCTATGACAGTGGCATTGCCCTCCGGACTCCATCCTCCCCTCATAGGAGCAGTCTTCTACAGAGGAACCTTTGTTGAAGCTATATTCAATAGATTCATCAGAATTGCCACTAGATTCAAAATCAAGTACAAATCCAAGTTGAGCTTCCAAAGGTTTATATTTCTTCAACTGTCCAAGAACTCTCATCACCTTCTTGACATTCAATTAAGCTTTGCTGAATCTGAGAGATTCACTCCTGAGCAATGGGCAGCAGCTTATCCCTCCTACAACTCTCAGTGTCAGAAGATGAAACTCTCCCCTGATGAATTTCACTCTAAGAGTCTCATGGATTTGAAAAAGCTCATAGGTCATAGATGGGCACAGAGATATCTTATTTACTATCAAGCCAAAGATGCAGCTGTGTCAAATGGTCTTTACTGGAATATCACTCTCCATGAGTTTCTCCATCTGGCTGCAACTAAAGAGTTTCTTCCCCTCAAGTTAAGAATAGACAGTGACAGATATTATAATAAAGTTGGATGGTACCAGAGGCGCCACATCAAATCCGTTAAGAAATTACCCTCCACCAATCCAACTTACAATGTTGATTCTAGCTTGTTTGACAACTCTTTTACCAAGAATGAGATGAAGCTCTGGGAGCTCATCCAACCCTTTTTAGCTATGATCCCTCAATCCCTGTATCTACCCCGTTCAGTTAGGTCCTGAACTTTGTATTTTTTTTATATATATATGAAATTTCTCTCTTCCTTCCTTTGCATTATCTTGTGTTTTGCTATCCTTTATGTTAATGCCACAAAGGGGGAGAAAAGGTATAATAAAAGCTTATTTGAGAAAAGGTATAGAAGAAGTTTATTTACTAGCCTATTTAAAGATTTTTGTCATTAATAAAAAGGGAGAGAATTGTTGAGCAACTACCCCTAAGAAATTTAGAGATTTTCTTAATATTTATAAACAATGTTTTTGCTATGACAAATCTTTAAATATATGTTTTTTTTTTAGTAGATATACCACAAAATTCTATACAGACAAAATTCATGAACACTCAAAAATTTCTAAGGCCACAGACTACTTCTATAGCCTACTGAATTCGACTGATGCCTTTGACTGCAAAATCTGACTCCTTCAGAAACTCAGTCAAAAGTCTTGAAAGCTTTCTAAGTCCACAACTTTGCATAACATTCGACTCATACAGCCAAATGTTTCCTTACTCTGTATTCGACTGATGACTCCGACTGGTATAGTCGAATGCTTCATAAATCCTTAGCAGTCCATTCGACTGCTACCTTCAGCTCATACAGCCGAATATTTTCTTACGCTTGATTCGACTGATATCTTCGACTGCCACAGCCGAATACCTTAGAAATCAATACATAGTATTCTGCCTCCTTTTGTTAAGGATTTCTACCACCGTGATAAGGTGGGGGATCTTTCCACTAGGCCATAGGCCCTGATGTACTTCCTCTCATTTTATATATGAAAATCTAACCTCTAGCCGCTTGGGGAAGGTAGTGGCACTCTCACTCTGTGAGGCTGCCCCTACCTACTTCTCGGCTATATTTAAAAAAAAAAAACATAGTATTCGACTGCTGTAGTCGAATTACCTTGTCTTCTCAGAACTTGAATCACTTGATCTTATCTCTACTGAAGTCGAATCATTCCTATTTCTTTAGTCGAATTATCTGTTCTTATGCATTCGACACTATCAGTTTTGTGCTTGTACTTTTTACCTCATTGTTAGTTCTGTCTTGAAATATAAAAGACTATCAAATCTATTTTAATTCTTAAATATCCTAGACATAACTTCTTTGTAAGACGTTTTTTGTATCTTACTGAAACCTCAGAACATTATTATATTCCTCTAACAGGACATGACATATTATATTTAAAATATTCATCCTGTGCAAAACGTTTTCTAAAATACTTTTTTTTAGCTCTATAAGTCTTGAGTCTTGATGTCCTTGCTTCAGATTATTAGACTCATAAGACACAAAGCATTTATGAATATCTCAGGGGCATGGCATCTGACTGTCTCACCTACCACTGACAGACCCATGCTTCACCTTTTCAGCATAATCTGTCTGTCTGCTTTCCTTTTCTGAATAATTTTGTGGGATACTAGGTTCCATACTTTCTTTCGTACTAAAACTAACCCACCTACCACAAAGGTATGGAGATATGTTTCTCTTTGTCTTGTCCTTGTAAAAGGCATTAATTGGAGCATATGTTTAGCATGTCCTTCTCTTAGACCAGCTTTACAAGAACTTATCTTCTACATGTAGACAACTGCTCCTCTTCTGAAGACCTTGGGAAGATGCAAGTTTCAAGATCTCCTGGACAAAGTCTTCAAGATCCAAAGGATCCCAGAAACTCTAATCAAATGGCTAAATTGCAAACAGTCACCAAGCTCCAACGGCTATCTTCCTCAAACGACTATATTTTGAGGATTATAAAAGAAGCTCAATAGAGAGACTAAAAAAGATATATACACACCAGATACACAGAAGTGCATACAAGCCAATTCTCTTGAAAAGCTTCATTCGAATCATTCAAAGCTCTGTCTCAAGCCTTCCTGCTAGCAACAGTCGGAGAGCTCCACTTCAGAAAATTTTCTTCTGAAGTTCTGTGTTGGGTAGCAATTGTAATTGTCATATTCTCTTCAAGTCTACCCTTGTTGCTTCAGATAGGATTTAGTTTCATTTCTTGATCTTTTAATCCTACTGAAGTCAGTGTATGTTTGTGCTCAGATTTGAGGCAAACACACAAGTGTTTTAATTCTTCTTCCTTTGTAATCTCTGCAGAAGGTAGTTCTGCATTGCCCCTCTTGTGAAGGGAAGGCCTTGTGAAAGGCAGTCATTGTACCCCTGTTTAGGGAAGACTTGCTTGGGAGCAAGTGGGTTTGTAATTCCTCTCAAGGGTGAGAGAAGGCCAATTTGTTGGCAGTTAGTGGAAATCTCAAGTGGTTGACTTGAGGACTGGATGTAGGACTTCCATGTGGGAAGGGCCGAACCAAGATAAAATCCTTGTGCATTTCTTTGTGTGATTGTTTCCGCCTAGCTTACACTTGAATCACACAAATCACACTAAGTACTAACATATCCATTTAGTGTTGTGTTTTTTTCAGAAGAAATTTTTAAAAGATAAAAAGTCCTATTCACCCCCCCTCTAGGACTGTTTGTTTGGCATTTCGATCCAACAAGTGGTATCAGAGCAAGGTTTTCTCAGAAAGAATCTAAGAGATTTGAGAAGAAATGGTATCCGCAGCTCACAACTATGAAGGCCAATCAGTTTCAAGGCCACCATTCTTTGATGATGAAGATTACCAATACTGGAAGATGAGAATGGAATGCTTCATCAGAGGTACTGATTTCGACTTATGGCAGGTAACAGAGCAAGGTGATTATCAAATTCTTGGTGAGTCCTCCTCTATTGGTTTTTCAATAGCAGATAAAAGAAACATGTCTTTAAATTACAAAGCATAAAATTATCTTTGTTGTGCTTTGTCTAAAAAAGAATTTAACAGACTTTCAGGATGTAAAACAGCTAAAGAAATGTGGGATAAACTTCAAGTTACCTATGAAGGAACATATAGGGTTAAACAAACAAGAATAGATATACTTGTATCCCAATATGAACAATTCAAAATGCTTCCTAATGAAAATATAAGTCAAATGTATAACAGATTTTCAAACATAATTGTCGGACTAAGTTCCTTGGGAAAAGTCCTAACTAATGAAGAAACAGTTAGAAAAATCCTAAGATCTCTAACTAATGTATAGACCCCTAAAGTTAGAGCCATAGAGGAAGCCCATGACTTAACACAATTATCTATTGATAAATTAATAGGATCCCTTATGGCTCATGAAATTAATATGGAAAGATTCTCTGAAAATTCTTCGAAAAAGGAAATGTCAAATGCTTTGAAGATTGCAGATTCATCCTCATCTGAAGATTCCATAGAAAAATCAGATGACAGTGATGATGAAGCAATGCTCTCAAGAAAGCTGCAAAGAATTCTGGAAAATAAAAAGAAGTTTAGGTCGAAGAGGTTCTTCAAGAAAGAAAAGAAGAAGGAACCTACTTGCTAAGAATGCAATCAACCAGGACACTACAAGTCAGAATGTCCCAAGCTTAGGAAGAAGGATCAAGCTGAAAAATCAGACAAAAAGAAAGGCAAGGAAAAGAAATTCAGAAAGTTCAAAAAGAAGGCAATGGCAGCAACCTGGGATAATGAAGAAGCAACAAGTTCAGGATCATCCAGTTCAGAATCAGAAGAAGAAGAAAAGGCAAATCTAGCCCTCATGGAAGGACTAGAATAGGTAACTTTAGAAACCTCATTCACTTCCTGTTCTGAATCCGATTCTGATAGTCTTGAAGATGCTTTTAATGAACTTTATGAAAATTATAAAACAGTGGTGAAACAAATAAAAATTGTTAATCTAAATCTATTGAACCAAGAAAAGAGTAATACCTTTCTTAAAAATGAAGCAAAAAGGTTAAGTAAAAGTTTAAATGAAATCAAAAGAGCTAATGAGTTACTATGTGAAGACTTAAAAAATAAAAACAACAAAATCCTGGAAATTGAATCAAATCGTAAGGAACTTAAAGATGATGAAAAATTGCAAGAGGAAAATAATTATCTAAAAGCTACGGTAGAAAAAA
The DNA here is from genome assembly GCA_014218235.1 of Colocasia esculenta. Taxonomy (NCBI): domain Eukaryota; kingdom Viridiplantae; phylum Streptophyta; class Magnoliopsida; order Alismatales; family Araceae; genus Colocasia; species Colocasia esculenta. Next base: position 148,064,621 of record CM024760.1, on the reverse strand, counting down.
TTTCCAACTGCAAAACCTCATTATTTGTTAGAATCAAAGGAGCTAGGTCATTGTAACTAATTAGGACACACTGTTAGCACATGTACCACTAGGCACATGAGATGGAATCCTAAAACTAACCATCAAGGACCCAAGAAAATTTGGGTACCAAAAGTTACAGTTTAACTTTGTTTGCAGGGTCGGCTGAGGGCATCCAAATGGTATCTGGATAGTGGATGCTCTAGGCACATGACAGGAGATAGAAAGCTATTTACAACATTTAGAAGTGAAGTTGGTCAAGTAACTTATGGTGACAATGGAAAAGGAAAAGTACTAGGATGTGGAACAGTTGGTACTAAGGAAAAGAATCTGATTGAAGATGTTATGTATGTAGAAGGACTAAAGCATAACTTAATTAGTATTAGTCAGCTATGTGATAAAGGGCATACAGTGAATTTTCAGAATGATAAGTGTATCATCCAGAAAGATAACAAGATAGTTTTTGAAGCTCAAAGGGTAAAGAATCTATACACTCTACAGTTAGCAGAAATAAGAGAAGTAAATTTGTGTCATGCAGCAACCAAAAGTGAAGAGTCTGAGTTGTGGCACAGAAGGCTAGGCCATGCAAGCACCTCAGTAATCAAGAAATTTATAAAGCATGATCTGGTTGAAGGGCTTCCTAGAATGAAAATCAAGAAATATGGAGTATGTTCAACTTGTGCAAAAGGAAAACAGACAAAGACTTCATTTCAGTCCAAGACAATTGTTACAACTTCCAAGCTCTTAGAATCAATTCACATGGATCTGTTTGCACCTATGAGGACAGTTAGTCTTGGAGGAAAAATCTATGGGTATGTATTAGTTGATGACTACTCAAGGTACACTTGGGTATCCTTTCTAGAAGCAAAATCTGAAGCACTTCAAGCATTTTTGAAATTCAGTAATATAGTTAAGAAAAATCAGAAATTTCAGATTACAAGCACTAGATCTGATCATGGAGGTGAATTCAAGAATTAAGAATTCATGGAATTCTTTGAAGAAAATGGAATTGAACACAATTTTTCAGCACCTAGAACACCTCAACAGAATGGAGTAGCAGAAAGAAAGAATATGACACTGCTGGATATGGCCAGAACAATGCTGAATGAGTATAATTTACTAAAATATTTCTGGGCAGAGGCAGTTAATACAGCCTGCTACATTATCAACAAATGCATGATCAGACCTATTCTAAAGAAGACTCCTTATGAACTATACAAAGGAAAGAAGCCCAACATCAGTCATCTCAGACCTTTTGGCTGTAAGTGTTTTATTTTAAATAATGGTAAGGAAAATTTAGGGAAATTAGATGCTAAAAGTGATGAAGGTTTCCTGTTAGGATATATTTCAAAACCTAGAGGCTATAAAGTGTTCAATAGAAGAACATTAACCATAGAACAATCTGTGCATGTATTATTTGATGAAACTAACCCTTCTATCAAAAGGATGGAAGAAGAAGAAGAAGAATGTGTTGATGATCTATGCAGGGATCTTGAAAAGACATCTCTTGAAGAAGAAGGCAAAGATGAAGAAATGGGAGATCCTCCTTTAGAAGATCTTCAACAATAAGAAGAACCACAAGAAGGACTACCTAGGGAATTAAGGTACCATCGGGGCCATCCTAGAGAATACATCATAGGTAATCCTCAAGATAGGGTAAGAACAAGAGGTATGCAAATTCCTTGTGATTTTTCTACTTTAGTTTCACAAATTGAGCCTAAGACAATCAATGATGCAGTGGATGATGAGTCTTGGATCCTTGCTATGCAAGAGGAAATAAATCAGTTCCAACGCAGTGAAGTTTGGACTCTTGTACCTAGACCAACTGACCATCCAGTTATTGGAACCAGATGGGTTTTCAGAAATAAGATGGATGAATCAAGGGTAATTACTAGGAACAAAGCCAGACTTGTGGCTCAAGGATACTCCCAAGAGGAAGGCATAGATTTTGATGAAACTTTCTGTACATTATAGGTGCAACAAATCTGGACACATAAGGCTGAATGTCTAGAGAATAAGAAGGATATGGTCAACAGACACAAGGAGGAGTTTCACAGAAAGAAGAACAAGGCCATGGTAGCTACATGGTCCGATGAGGATCAAAGCTCGGATAGCAATGAAGAATCCTCTAGTTCAGAAGAAAATGAAGTCTACTTCATGGCTTGAAGCAGTGAAGAACAAGTAGATATACCTTTTGAATTATTTACCATTGAAGATTGGCAAGAAGCATATGGTAATTTAGTTGAAAATCTTTCTGAAGTAAGAAAAGAAATTAAATATTTGAAAAGAAAAACTGACAGTATTCTTCATGACACATCATCATCTGGAAATTTTTTTGAATTGGAAGCTCAGATTTCATACCAAATCAAGGAAAATGATGAGTTGTTAATTCTTGTTGATGATCTGAAACTGAGGATTCAAAAATTGAACAAAGATATTATGAATTCTGTCAAGAAATTTGAAGACAAAGAGAAGGAAAATCAAGAAATTTTGATTCAAATTGAAATACTCAATCATTGATTTAAAGAAAAAGAAGAGATCATCAAGAACTTCACACAAGGCAAAGAAAATCTGAATGCTCTACTGGATATGAAGTTGAATTCAAATAAACATGGTTTAGGTTTTGAACCAGAAAATTCAAAGAAAACTGAATCATCTGAAAAGAAAAAAAAATCAGCAAAATCTCCTCTAATAAAATTTGTCAAGGCAGGTCCATCTGAAAACAAAGATGCTAAAACAAAAAGAACCTGTGAGGTCGACACACACACTACGCAGGTCGACCTACTCCATGCATAGGTCAACACACACACTACCCAGGTCGACCTACCCCTTTCACAAGTCGACACAGACACTGCATAGGTCAACCTACCCCTCTTATAAAAATCAGAAAAACTTCAAAGTAATAAAGAATCATATAATGCAATTGTGTATGTATTTTTGCTTTTAGTTGCATGCTGTTCTGTGTTGATATTGGCGTCAAGATCTTCTGACGTTGACTGATGTTAGTGGCATGATCGTTTGCCATTTACTTCTTGTTAACGATAGCTTCTTGTGTCGTTTATTATTTTCTAGAATAATAGATTTTTCGGGCAAGTATGTTGATGACTAAATCGATTAACGTCTACATCATGGCCGACAACAATTTAGGTTGACGTTAACCTGACTTGCCTGTTTTTGATGTTACCCTTTGGGGAAGAGAAATCGGCCGTTTCCAAAAGCATTTAATGGGTAGATTCGTGCGTTTCTGATCCAATGGCTAGGATTAAGTTTGGGCTAGGCATATGGATCTTTATAAAACCCGGTGTTGGCCTTTGGAAGGGATTTTTGGACTGTTTTTAGAAGAGAGAAAGGAGGGCCGAGAGAAAGGGGTTGTAGAGCTTGTTCGTACGACCTGAAGCTTTCTGGACCAAGAAAAATCATCCAGCATTGAGATCAAGGGCTTCTCCAAGCGGGGGAGCTATGCTAGAAACAGTTTCTGAGCGATTGAAGTCGTGGAGGAGGACCAGGAGAAACAGAGGATACCCAGGAGTTAGTGCACACTAACTCGGAGCGTGAGGACGTGGAGACATAGTGATTTGCTTGAGAGTTTGAGAGACTATGTATGTGAGGAAAATATGTACCTTTGGATTTTATGCATTTTGGACTTATGGATTGTAATAAATTGGACTATTGCTTTCTTTCCTTTATGCTTTAGACTAAATATTTGAATATGATGTTGATTGAAAATTTGGTTCCATGATCCGTTGAAATTGGTTGGAATTAAATTGTCATTTATGTATATCTCAATCTGTACCGTCTATTGTTGGATATTTTCCACTGTAATACCTCTATTGGATTTAATGTGAGTTGGAATAACTGTATTGGGTCCAAGAGGGGCGTTACAATCATTTTTCTCATGGAAATTGGAATGTTTACACATCTTACAATTCAAGATGGAATAATCCTTGGAACCAAAGGTATAATGGTAACTAATGGTTCAATCCTTCTTTTTATCACTCACATTTTCCTGCTCATCAACAACATTACATGCCAAGATTTTCACAGTGGAATAAATCAACTAAGAGGTATAATTTTCAGAAATTTGAAAAATAAAAAGTTGAATCTTATGTTCCGAAGAACATTGTGAAGAAAAATGCTCAAATATGGGTTAGAAAGGATTTGATTTATCTTCTGACTCAGGATGTTGGTACCAATCACATCTGGGTACCAAAAACTTTTCTTGTCTAATTTGTTGTGTGCAGGAAAGCTGTGCATCCAATTCAAACATCTGGATTCTTGACAGTGGATGTTCACGGTACATGACGGAAGACAGAAATATATTTTCCTACTTGTTTGAAAAGGAAGGTGGATCAGTCACCTTCGGAGGTAAGACTAAGGGCAAAATAGTTGGTAAAGGAAAGATTGGTAGGTCTTGCATAACCTTGAGTGATGATGTTTGGTTAGTTGAAGAGTTGAATTACAACTTGCTTAGCATTAGTCAACTGTGTGACAATGGTCACAAAATTCTTTTTGAATCTGATTCATGCAAAATAATTGACTCCTCTTCTGAGAAAATCAAATTGATTGGAAAAAGAGAAAATAATGTTTACATGATAGATTTCAGTGACAATTCTTCTACAAATGTTTGTTTGATTGCAAATAAAAAAGATATTGCTTGGTTGTGGCACAAAAGGTTGGGTCATACAAGTTTCTCAACCATAAGCAAACTCATAAAAATGAATCTTGTAAAAGGTCTTCCTGAATCTTTCCCTATCATTGACCATCCAGTTTGTGGGATATGTGCTCAAGGAAAACAAACAAGAAAATCTTTTAAAGTGTTCAATGATGTACTTACATCTAAACTACTTGAGTTACTTCTTATCGATCTTTTTGGTCCAACCAGAACTCAAAGTCTTAGTGGTAATAGATATGGTTTTGTGATCATTAATGACTTTACAAGATACACTTGGGTTTTATACTTATCCCATAAAAGTGATGTATGTTCAGAATTTAGGAAATTTTACAATTCTTCCTTAGTGGGTTTGTCTTTCAAATTGAAATCCATTTTAACAGATCATGTGGGTGAGTTTGACAATAAATCTTTTTCTGATCTATGTATTGATCTGAACATACTCCATAAGTTTTCTTCCCCTAGAACTCCAGAACAAAATGGGGTTGTAGAAAGGCAAAACAGAACACTTGTGGAAATGGCCAGAACTATGCTCTTAGAAAGTAAGCTTTCTAAGTCTTTTAGTGTTGAAGCAGTAAATACAACTAATTTCATTTTGAATAGAGCATTGTTAAGACCAAAGATCAGAAAAACCCCCGATGAATTGTTAAAGGATAAAATGCTCAGTGTGTCATACTTCAAAATTTTTGGTAGCAAATGTTTTGTTCATAATAACAACAAAGAAAATCTTGATAAATTTGATGCAAAGAGTTTTGAATCAATCTTCTTAGGATACTCTAAAATTTCAAGAGCTTATAGAGTTTATATTTTGAAAAATAAGACTGTGGAAGAATCTCCACATGTCATGTTTGATGAAAATTACATAAAGATTGACATTCCTAATTTTTGCAAAGCTCCAATATGTGATGATGAAGATGATTTTCTTGAACATCCATCCACAAATCTTGAAGAGCAGGAAGTGCCAAATGCGCATGAGGTTACTGAAATACCAACTTCAAGAGATTCAGGTAATATATCATGTTCCTGAAGTTCATACAAATACTGAGATAATCTTTGAACCTAGATTTTTAAGAGACCATCCTCTTTAAAGCATTGTTGGTAATTTGCAAGATGGAATTAGAACCAGATCATCTTTTCATTCTATAATAGATGAGGATTCATTGGCACTACTTTCCTAAATTGAGCCCAAAAATATTGATGAAGCTTTATCTTGTGAAGATCGGATAAATGCTATGCATGAAGAGCTTCAACAATTTGAAAGAAATCACGTTTGGGATTTAGTACGAAAACCCTTAGATCTAAATACAGTCATTGGAACAAGATGGATTTTTAGAAAAAAAAAATTGAATGAAACTGGTCAAATTGTTCGAAAAAAAGTAAGACTTGTTGCTCAAGGATACAACCAAGAATTTGATATTAATTTTGAAGAGTCATATGCCCCTATAGCAAGACTTGAAGTTTTTTTAATATTTCTTGCATTTGTTGCCTCTTTGAAATTCAAAGTTTTTCAAATGGATGTCAAAAGTGCATTTTTGAATGGTTACATAAAAGAAAATATTTTTGTCAAACAACCCCCTGGGTTTGAAAATGAAAAATTTCATGATCATGTTTTTAAGCTTAATAATGCTCTGTATGGTCTCAAACAAGCTCCAAGAGCTTGGTATGACCGGTTGAGCTCATTTCTTGTAAATAAAGGTTACATTAGAGGAAAAATTTATCAAACTTTGTTTAGAAAAATTGTAAATAACCATTTCATAGTTATTCAAATTTATGTTGATGATATCATTTTAGTTCAACAAATAATGATCTGTGCAATGAGTTTGCCCATCTTATGCAATCTGAATTGGAGATGAGTTTAATGGGTGAACTTACATTCTTTTTAGATCTGCAAGTCCATCAAACTTCTGAAGGAATCTTTCTGAGTTAAACAAAATATGTCAAGGAGTTACTCAAAAGATTTGATTTTCAACACATCAAGCCTTCCAACATACCAATGGCTACAAATGTAAGACTTGAAAGTGATGCTTCTGGTAAGTCTGTTAATGCTAAAACCTACAGAGGTATGATTGGTTCGCTTCTCTATTTGACTACCTCTAGACCAGACATTCAATTCAGTGTCTGCATGTGCGCCAAATTTCAAGCAAATACTAAAGATAGTCACATGACTGTTGTCAAAAGAATTTTTAAATATCTTCTTTCTTCATGTGATCTGGGACTTTGGTATCCGGCTGGATGCAAATTGGATTTGATTGCATATAGTGTTGCTAATTATGCCGGGTGCAAACTTGACAAGAAAAGCACTAGTGGGTTGTGTTTATATCTAGGTGGTTGTCTTATTTCTTGGGCTTCCAAAAAGTAACATTCTGTTGCTCTTTCTACTGCAGAAGCAGAGTATGTTGCCGCTGGTAGCTGTGGTACCTAAGTTCTTTGGGTCAAACATCAACTCCTAGATTATAATCACACATTAGGTTACATTCCCATTCTTTGTGATAACACAAGTCCTATAAATTTGTCCAAAAATCCTATTTAGCACTCCTACACAAAGCACAATGATATCCGACATCATTTCCTTTGAGATGAAGTTTCAAAGAACTCTTTTGAACTCCACTTCATTGACACAAAAAAATAAATTGCAGATATTTTCACTAAGCCTCTTTCTGAAAAAAAATTCTCATCTTTAAGGAGAGAGCTTGGATTGTGCAATCTTCCACATCTTTGATATCTTTCATTTCTTTTTGTAAATAAATTTCTCCTTCTCACATTGCATTGGTACTCTTGATATATCAAATAGTGATTTGAAGAAAGGCAAGTCAAGCTTGTCTGGACACTTTCACTATGCGTGAGTATATGTCTCTGCCAAGTATCAAGAGCTATTTATGCAATTGTTGAGGGGGATTCTTTGTCTTTCAATAAAACATTCTTGTTAATTCTGCTCTCACTTCATTTAATTCCTATTTTTCAATAATTTTCATGTTAACTTTGTGAGGGGGAGCTAGTTGTCAGGGGCAGTCTTAGTCACTTCTTCATTCATTTCTCTTGACAATAGTTGTCTATCTTGAGCTCCAAATTATTAGAATTTTTTAGTCCTTGTGCTATTTTCTTGTGAGAGACTTAAGACATGAAAACTAAACTCATTGTGCATTTAGTTTAACTTCAAAGATTCATTTTCATTTCAAGGTTGTGTAATCTTAATACTGAATGTCTTTAAAATGTTTTGCAAAACACTTGTAGGCACATGAGTGGCTTTGATGTTTAATATGTGCATGTTTAAGCTTCATTTTTACCACATGTTAGGAATAATCTCTCTAAATTCATAGCCATGACTTTTCTGGTGAAAGCAAACATATTCCTGCAAAACATCAAACAAAAATGAACAACGATCTGGAAAGATACAAACAGAGCAATGCATATTCTTGAACCACTGAGTAACCGGGCCATCTCACCTAATAAATGATTTATCTCACGTCAAAAGTGGAAAGTAAATTGTTATCTCTGTATAAGATAATGAAAGTTAAACCACTGAGTAATCAAGAGATGTTGCATATGGTAAATGTGATCTCTTGCACTGAAAAGTGAGATTTAACTAATTTATCCTTGTAGTTCTTTTCCAGTAAAAAAGAAAGAAAATTCCAAAAGATAGGACAGAAATGCTTAAGACCTAAATAAAGTTCATGTATATGGAGTTTAAACCTATTATTCTACATTGTGTTAAAATTAAAGCTCATAACTTTCTTGTTAAATACTTCTGCTCACTCATATGACCACATTACCTCACATTTGCATTATTATTTTAACCACATTATGACCATTATGTCTTGCTATACTTTGTGTTGAGTGGGCCTTTGTGATTGAACTTCGTTTCACAATACCAAAAACACAATAATTTCTCTCATATGTCAAAATCACTTTGCCTCACTTATTTTTGATTATTCCTGAACCTTCATTTCCACCACTGCATTTCTTGATCCCCTACCATTATTGGTTCTTTTTCATGTCTATCTTTTTGATGCTGTCAAAAAGGGGGAGAAATTGCAGAGACTTAAGGGTGAGAACTTGCAGGGAGAGGAAGAAATTGCAAACAGGGGAGAGAAATTGCATTTATTTTGTCATCATCAAAAAGGGGGAGAATGTTGTGTTGAGTGTGTATTTGAAATCTTTAATGATGATTTTAATTATGACTAATTCACATCACTCATAATTTGATTTTGATGATGACATTTTGTACATTTTATAATGATGACTAAATAACATGTTTTTAACACTTAATATTTCATATTTTGATGATAATGACATGTTTTGATGGTTCACACTTCATATATACATGTTCACATAATTTTGTGAAAGTTCTGTCGACACAAGCATATTATGTGTTGACATAGCATCTGTTCATAAGAAGATATTTAGAACTGAAGAAGTCAGTGGTGTCGACACAAGTCAATTGTGTGTCGACACATTCATTGTATTCAGAAAGTAGTGAAGTGAAAAGTAGTCAGTGGTGTCGACACAGAACCATCATGTGTCGACACATCCATTGCATCCAGAGAACATCCAGAAGACAAGAAGCCAGTGTTGTCGACACAGGTTGATCATGTGTCGACACATCCTGTACGCCCAAAAAGATGATTTTTGGTCTATGATCAGGTGTGTCGACACAAGTGAAATGTGTGTCGATACAAGTCACCATTCAGTGCTGTTAGGACACAATGCAAGGATCATGTGTCGACACACAACTTGATTGTGTCGACACACTTCGAATGACGATTCAGATCCTGAATTTTATGAACACGTGTCTACGTGGGAATCAAGGGATGTTACCTAGATTTTTGTGCCCATGCACCCCAAGGCTCCACATGGACACATGGGACTATAAATACCGATGATCTTCGTACTCCAAAGGAAAGAGAACTCATACATTTCCCAGAAAAGGAGAAGAGCGGGAAAAGGGGAATCTGGTCTAGAAAGGGAGCAGAGCACCGCCGCCAGAAGAAGCAAAATGAGAAGAAGAAAGAGAAGAAGAGGAGGAGTTCGTGATGAAGACGGATTTGAAGAGCTTGGAAACGTCTCAGAGTCTGTAATTCATCTAGTTAACACTTTAATTGGGTGATATGTGTATGCGTTCTACACAGATCATCAAATTCGGTTTGTTCTATTTTCTTCATTGTACTGAGATAGATAGCGCTAGAGGATCTACTCTCTAATCAAGCTTGTTCTAACTGGACTTGGATCCATCATGGTCCAAAGGTTTTGAGTACAGTGTACTTAGGTTTGGAGCTGTAGTGCTCTAGTATTTTAGCCGTCGTGCTCAATTGCTTGTGAGTTGTTGAACTCACAAGTGGTCTATAGAGTAGGTCGTCGTGCCTATCTCCATGGATTTCTTTGAGTCATCGCACTCAAAGGTGTTGGAGTTGTCGTGCTCCAAGTTGTTCGTTCTAGTGCTAGTGTTTCCTCCGTCGTGGGGAGGTGGACGTAGGAGACACAAGTTGTGTTCTCTGAACCACCTTAAAATTCTCTGTGCACTGTGGTTTGCTTGTGTTTGTTGTCTCGTTTCACTCTATACTCACACACCACAACTTGATCTAATTGGATTGTGTGTGTCACTCGTTTTAATTCCGCTGCCATACACACACATTCGTATATAACATTGATTCAGTCACCTATCCGATCCCAACAACGTGCATATAATTTTGCAGGATCCGCCTCCCCAACTATGATGGTTGTCTCGGAGAAAGGTATATATATATGTACCCAAACACAAAACTTTATATATTACTGTTCATATTAAGTTTATATTTTCTATCATGCATATAATTTCGTAGGGTTCTCCTCCCTGACTACGTTGGTTGTCCCGGCGACAGGTGTATATATATGTACCCAAACACAAAACTCTATATATTACTATTCATATTAACTTTATATTTTCTAACGTTCATATAATTTTGTAGGATCCACATCATGCCCAGTAGCGTCACCTGTCCCATCCCATTCAGCAACAGGTATATGCATGTTTCCATACTTTAGCACGTTTCTTGTCTTCCAAATTTTTTAATAATAGTGCACTTAATTTTTACAACATATGCAGAGAGTCATCATCTAGCAGCGGAGAAGGTGGCTCAGCCAGCTAGATGCCAACCATGATGAACTTCTGAATAAACTTAATCTCTTCATATTTGTTATTTACGTTATATGGTTTATGTAGAAAATTAATGTGCAATTGCAGGGGGAAGATAGATCCAGGATCTGCTTCCCGCTGTATTACATCGTTGCTGCACGTACACGTTCCAGGACCAGAGTACTCATCGAAAGAGTTCCCCCTGTCTGTCCGGGATTTGTTATTTGACATGTTCACGATATTACTATTTTTTACTCATTTGAAGTCATTTCTTAATTACTATCTCTATCTGTTAGTGCACAAACTTGAGTAATTTAATTTCTAAACAATAGAGGTACATGTTCGCGAGAGAGGAGGATCTCCCTCGAGCACAAGCCATCTGGGAGTCTACTGTCCAGACTAATTTTCAGAAAGTTGATGTGGGAGGCCCGAAACAAGGCGGCGAAGATTGCAGATAGCCAGGATCCTACGGCTTGGATGAATTATGGCCCGGTGTGAATGAGGAGGGACTATTGGGAGTCCCTTTCTCATCGTTGGGCTACTAGACCATGGCAGAGAGGTCACAGGTGGCTAAACGCAATCAAGCAGCTCATCCGGAAAATAATGTGCATACTAGTGGGTCGGTCTTATGCGACCCACAGCCAAAAATTGGTAAGTATATTAACTTTCTATTGCTTAATACATTAATTATTATTGTGAAACTAACTACTTTTGTTGAATTGTAAGTGTCATGAGCTCGAGCGTGCACCTACATTTCGCAAGTTATTTGATCAGACTCATAAGCGGAAGGGGATGGATGACTATGTCAGCGAGAGTGCTCGTTTGATTGCTGTAAGTCAAAATATAAAATTTTCATTCAATTTAGATATTAAAAAAATATGATTTGACTAATACATTTTTAATTTGTTATATAGGAGACCTATGACAGGACGATGGTGGATCACTATGTAGAGGGCAGTCCCCAGCCAGTCTTAGATCCGGAGACCTGGGTCGACGTAGGGGGAGGTCCGAGGAAGGGCCGAGTGTACGACTTTAGTGACAGCCTGGATACTACTCTAGTGTTGTCCTCATATGCGAGTTCAATCACTCCTCCAGCCTACGCGAGTTTGTCTACTGTGACACTCAACAGTGGTGGAGACGACATCAGAACCCTCATTCGGGAAGAGCTGTTGCAGCAGCTGCCACTGCACCTTGGCACCATGGTCGAGCAGCTGGTGGCTGCCATCCGAGCAGCAGGCACCTCACAGCAAGCCCCTCAGGTCAATATTACTTTAATTTCATATAGTTTGAATGAAATGAAACCACTAATCTAAACTGTTAAACCACGCAAACCACTATTCTAAAAAAAACCCAAATGTAAAGGGTTAGATCGACGTGTCGTTTGCTCCGAGATGACTCGGTGGGTGAGAGTGACGTGTGGGAACTGATGGAATACTAATAGGATTCCCGGTTTGGGTATAGCACTTAAACCACTAACTTAAAAAAACCCAAATGAAAAGGATCAGAACACGCATCCCGGGGGTCCAAAAATCTGAAATAGGGATCCGATCGGCGTGCCGTTTACTCCGACATGACCGGGTGGATGAGAGTGATGTATGGGAACTGATGGAATCCTAATCGGATTCCCGATTTGGGTTTGGCACTCAAACCACTGATCTTAAAAAAACTCAAATGAAAAGGATAAGAACACACAACCCGAGGATCCAAAATCTGAAATAGAGATTCGATCGGCGTGCCATTCACTCTGACACAACCGAGTAGGTGAGAGTGACGTGTAAGAACTGAATGGATTTCTAATTGGATTCCCGGTTTGGGTTCGGCGCTCAAACCACTAATCTTAAAAAAACCCAAATGAAAAGGATCAGAACACGCAACCCAGGGGTCCAAAATATAAAATAGGGATCCGACCAGTGTGTCGTTCGCTCTGACATGACCGGGTGTGTGGGAACTAACGGAATCCTAATCGAATTTCCGGTTTGGGTTCGGCACTCATGCCACTAATCTTAAAAAAAGCCAAATGAAAAATATCAGAACACGCAACTCGTGGGTCCAAAATCTAAAATATGGATTTGATCGGCATCTCATTCACTCCAACACGACCGGGTAGGTGAGAGTAATGTATGGGAACTGACGGTCTCAGGTCCTGAGAATTACACAGCAGATATTAATTCAGATAATTCGAGTCGATATTCCGAGACGTGAACAGTCGGCAAATAAGCCTCTAGCTAGCACGCACTAAGTGTATAACAGCACAACATCATTATAGGGCCCAAATATTGAACTCAATGGAAATTATATTCAAATCTCATCTCATTGTAGCAAAAAGAACTAATACAACTCTTAAACATTGTATAACAGGACTAAGACTCGATAAAAGGTCAAAGTACATTTATTCCTCACTTCCTACAACATTGTTCTAACACTCAAAGCAAACTAACTATAGATAGACTCAAGTTGGAATGCTCATCACTCGGACGCATTCCTATCCTCGACTTGCTCCTCTTCTTGTATTTCATAGTCACCTAGAATGATTATAAGTAGGGAATGAGGAAACTAGCCCAGTAGGATTTATATATCAAAATGCGGGCAATAATATAAGTGATTAGCAGTTTAGAACTAGGTAAGCATGATGACTATCATGATATGCATGTACGAATAAAACTCATTAAAACATGATACATGAACAAGCTAGATAGAGTGATCATGATAGAGTAAGACCTTGAACAAGATAACAAGATAAAACTAGCAACCGATCACTTTGTACAAGCACGCAAGATTTTACTTGATGTCAAGAACGCAAGATATCACTAATTGCAATAAATGCAGGATGGCCATATCACGCAAGCAAGCAAGCACAAGCACGAGCACGATCATGTAACACTAATTAGGCACGAGACACTAATGCACACCAACGAAAGATCCACCTTGAAATGCACACTCGGACATGTGTATGTGGTTATTGTATCTAGCATTCAACATGCAAGTACTCCCAGCACAGATGCAACACTAGTAATCATTATACCCCATGGTTAACAGTATATTTATGACTCTACGTCATTGGGGCTAGACTGGAGCCCTTGGACACTCGACGTGTCCAATCAGCATCTCATTTCAATTTAAATGTAGATACCCATAGTCATTAATAATGGCCAATGAGAGTTTCAATATGTAAGCATGTGTAATGTCATGTTCATGATGATGATGAGAACAAGTAGTAATTAATGTGAACATGATTCCATGATAACAATGGTCAAGAGATAAATTCGGCAGCATAATGGCACAATTTATACTTTAGTTCAATATTTACATTAATGACTTGAGTCTAGATTGTAAATCACACTCACGAGAACAAGAGAAGAAAGGAAGTGCATGCTATCTCCAGGGAACTTCAACGGTACAACCAACTCGGTCTCCATGAGGGAATCCATATCGTACGGAGATTTACAGAGATCTTAGAGAAAAGGTCACTAGTCTACCGATACAGAATGACCGATAGAGAGCTTCCAAATCCCAAAGAAAGGGCTGCCTAGATGTGCAAGTGTGTAGTGAACACATGTCTCAATCCACAATCCACCAGTTTCAAACTTGCGGAAAACAATTAACATGATAACATGAGATGAAACTATGCAATTAACTAAACATGGTTTTCAATATTTTATTATAACAATTGTCATTTTAGCAAGATAGAACAGTAAGAAGAGTAAATCACTTGTTGTATGAATGGTCACATCATTAAAGAGCAATTAGAATAACATTCTTGTAGTTATAGCTTTTTCAATGGGTTGATAATTTTTACGCCACTTGACTGGCTGAACAATACTTTCTAGTAATCATAACTGTAACATCTCGGGTTCTGGCTGTCTTGCTTTTGGTCTTCGGATTGCGACGGATTGGGTAGTCACATTCTGAACGTGACATGCTCTGTGTCGCCTTCTATTTGAGAAGGCGACTGCCCTTGTGTCGCGTTCCCATTTCCTGTTGGTTTGTGTGCCACGTGTCTGCAGCGTAGTTGTGATGGCGATGTGCCAGATGTCGCATTCACCTGAGTCGTCTGCGTGTGTGACACGTGGTCTGGAGGCTGTCTACCTGGCAGAAGACTTGTCGGAACTTTTGAGAAGGAGACGATGTAGGCGTTGCGTTCTGGTTGAGGACGTGACAGGATGCCTGTCGCGACCTCAGTTCTGAGGGCTTAAGTCAGGTGACCCTCCGTTCTTCTCCAGCTTTTCCCTTCTCCTTCCCTCCTCCTCTCTGAGGAGGGAAAGCTTCCCTCTGCTCTCTCCGGTAGCTTCGGCGTGGTGGAGTCGTCGGCGAGCTCATGGCGGAGTGGCGGAGCATCGTGGAGCGAGGAGGAGGCGGCCAAGGCTTCGTGAAGGCCCATTTGGGTTTGGTTCTTCGTTCTCGGTAGGGATTTCCTTACTCTCTTGCTTGTTGGAGTGGATGGAGCTTGTTTTAGAGCGATCCGCCCCGTGCTCAGAATGCTCTTGTGGTTTGCACGGGCGGGTGCTTGCCAGTGGTGCTCCTTCCATGTGTTTAAGCTTTGTGCATGTTGTGTGGGCGAGGAGAGGTGGCATTGGTGCCCCTCGAGCCACTCTTAGCTTTGCTTGCAAGTATGCTCCCCTCCCCCAGTTATTTGGAGGCCTTATGGTAGCTTGGGGGACCATGGAATGGCCCCATTTCCCGGTTTGTGCTTCTAACTGGGATCGCGACAGCAAGGTTGTCGCAATACCAGTCAGAAGACGCCGTAGTTCCTGTCGCGTTCTGGTCGCGGCAGGGACCCCGTCGCGTTCTCATTGTTTTGTCGTTTCTCGTTTCTGGTCGTGGTGGAGAATGGCTCGAGTCCAAGTTGGTTAGAGAGAGGTCTTTCCAACTTGGGACGAGGCCAGTCCTCCTATTGGGGCCTTGCCTTTGTGGCCCTTTTGTGGTGTGGGACTTGGGGTGGTTATGCCCCAAGGGTCCTGCCTTTAGATGAGGAACGCGACAGTTCAATACATTACGTTCTGAATTTGATGGCGACACCCTGTGTGTTGCTTTCTGGTTGCGGAAGGATCCTCGTCGTGTTCTGCTGTTGGGTTGTGACGATCTCCTTGTCGCCTTCTTACTTCTATGCCGTTTGGCTGCAGGCTGATGACGTCGCTTGGGGTTCGGCCTTCTTATGCTGAACGCGACGATTAGACACGTCGCGTTCAGGTTAGAAGGAGGCACCCTGTTCGTCGCCACCTGTTGGCGACAGGTTGTCCATCGCCTTCTTGCTCAGAAGGCGACGCACTTGTGGTCTCTTTCTAATTGCTTGGTTTCTGTTCTGCCTGGTGGTGTTTCGGGTTCTCGGACCGTGCCGTCTATGCCGGCGTTGGCCGACGGCCCTTCTAGTGGTTGTTCCCGGAAGGGGTGCCATGTGTGCCTATGCCATGTAGCACCCTGGGAATTTTAATTACATAAAAATTCAAAATAAATGGAAATAAATAATTTCTATAATATCGAAGTATTTAAATATACGTATCATTATCGTATGAGCTAAAACACATCGGAAAAATCGTAAAAAAATTATAAATCAACCCCAAACATTTTTACTAAAAGTTTCACAAAGAAATATGTGCCAAGACAAATCGGATTAGCCAAGTTTAAAGTGTTTCATGACTTATTATCGTAATTCATGAATAAGTCGGAAAATCATTATCACACGTACTTGGATGAGTCAGAAAATTAAATAAAAATCATATATGGGCTTCAAATAATATCTTCTAATGACCCATCAAGAAATTTGGGTCAATAAAAATCATTTGGACTAGGTTTAAGAGTTATTGTGACCAACTATCAAAATTAGGAAACAAGTCGGAAAACTGTTAACATGAAAATACGACGCAACCAAAAATTTAATAAAAGTGTTGGAGAGACTCCCAACATTATATATTAATGACCCAATATCTTAATTGGGCCAATGGACCACATAAGACCCAAAAATCAAATGAATCTAGGAAATGCATGGAAATTTGTAGCTTAAATTAGCTGAAATTAAAAAGAGGCAATTAGAGTTGAATTGCGAAGAGATCTTACACTCTTGGCAACCCAAATTCGTGCCTGCCCACCCATAGAGGTTGCTTGATGGCCAAGACTCTCAAATGGAGGGAGAGATCTTCAAATTTTGGAAAGACACAAGCCAATCCCGCAGCCCTTCTTTCCTAGTTACAATAGGACTCCTAAATACCTTGGTTACTTAAATACTATTCACCCAAACCCTAGGGACGAGTTTACAACTTGCTGGGGTCGTGTGGAGGAGCTCTTGGCGGCTGGGGAGCTGTGGATCGACCACAAGAAGGACATCTTCTTCCCCCGTTCGTCTACTGCGACTTACACAAATCGTCCACTTGAAGCCGATCAAAGGTAGGCCAAACTTAAACCAAATATTGCAAGGCTTATACCCCTAGAAAGAGGGTCAAGTCTACATCCTAACCCAAGTGGAATGCCTAAATTCCAAGCAGTATACACAGAGTATTAAGCGTTCTCCTGCGAGTGGTCTGAACACGGGTTTTCTAGAAGAACGGGACTTCTTCAACCCA
Source organism: Colocasia esculenta (assembly GCA_014218235.1). Taxonomy (NCBI): domain Eukaryota; kingdom Viridiplantae; phylum Streptophyta; class Magnoliopsida; order Alismatales; family Araceae; genus Colocasia; species Colocasia esculenta. Next base: position 148,047,271 of record CM024760.1, on the reverse strand, counting down.
GAAGGTAGGTTTTCTCGGGCCAAACCTTAACATATCCTATACCAATGTGTAGAGCATCAAGCTAACTTTCATTTACCACTAGTTTCATCGAATTCCAATGAGTAGAGTTTGAGTTATAAGTGTTTTCCCCAAGTCGCGCACAGTTAGGGTTTTTTTTTCTGTTCTTTATATGTTGCATGCGATTTGCGACCGAATTAGAGCAAACTCACAACATCAAAGTTTTTCTACTAGTTGTCATTGTCATGTCTCGTGTTGAACATTTTGTCTAATCATCAATAGTTAGAGAGTTATAAGCATGGTAAGAGGGTAACTGCATGATACTACGTTTCGAGGTTGCACTTGGTTTTACGTTGTGTTTAACTTAATTAAAGCCTACTGAAACCATCATTGTTTTCAAATTCTGATTTACTGGAAGCACCCTTGCATGTCTAGGTTGGTTTAAAACTGGTTTCGTTATTTTTCATGCACTGTGCAGTTTGTTCTTAATTTTGGAACAACCCTATGGCAAAATAAGCAAAGTCTGGTCCGCAATCCAAAGCACTGTCCTTTCACTGGCAGACGCAGGCCAAGGACCTGAGAACACGATGGCTCGATAGGTCATGTTCTCAGGCAGATCGCGACAAGAGATACCGTCGTGATCTGATCGCGATCGGACCGCCGTCGCGACCTGACCTCCAGGTCTGACAGACATGTCGCCTTCTTCATAAGCACCCGTCGCGATCTGCCTGCCTGATCAGACAAGCCTGTCGCGATCCTTACAAGGCACTGTCGCGATCTGATCTGACCCCGTCACGACCCTTACAAGGGTCCGTCGTGACCTCAGGATTTTTCATGAACCCCACTTATTTTCTTGCAAACCTAACTGATGTACCTGAGGTCTGTTTAAATATGATTTTAGCACGTGATTCACATGTCTTAGGTCTAATCATTGCATGATGGTTATTTAATGGCTTAAAAGTGGTTAATCCATTTAAAAGTTTTAATTACATGAAGGTTATTCTAATTGCTCTTTAAATGTTATGATCCATTCATGCAACTTGTGATTCAATCTTTCCATTATTCTACCATGTTTTAAATGATAATTATTATTCTGAAAATCTTGCAAACCCATGTGTAGTTAAATGCATTGTTCAGTTCGCGCCATCATGTTAAGTGTTTTCCGCAAGTTTAAAACCGATTGTTTGTGGATTGAGAGGCGTACATCACTACACACTTGCACTTCTAGGGAGCCCTTTCTTGGGGATTTGGAAGCTCTCTACCGGTCATTCCGAATCGGTAGACTAGTGACCTTTTCTCTAAGGCCTCCGTAAATCTCCTCTGACCATGGATTCCCACATGGCGAATGAGTTGGTTGTACCATTGAAGTTCCCTGGAGATAGCATGCACTTCCTCTCTCGTCTTGTTCTCGTGAGTGTGAATTACAATCTAGACTAAAGCCGTTAATATAAAGATTGAACTAAATTATAAATCATACCGTTATGCTGCCGAATTTATCTCTTGACCATTGTTATCATGAAATCATGTTCAATTACTTATTACTAGTTCTCATCATCATCATGAACATGACATTACACATGCTTACTTGTTGAAACTCTCATTGGCTATTATAAATGACTGTGGGTATCTACATTTAAAATTTAAGTGAGATGCTGACCGGGCACGGCGAGTGTCCAAGGGCTCCAGTCTATCCCCAATGACGGAGAGTCATAAATATACTGTTAACCATGGGGTATAATGATTACTGGCGTTGCATCTGCGCTGGGAGTCGTGCGTGCGTGTTGAATGATAGATACAATAACAACATACACGTGTCCTGGTGTACACTCTTGATGGATCTTTTCTTGGTGTATATTAGTGTCTACGTGCCTGATTAGTTTTACATGATCGTGCTCGTGCGTGCTTGCTTGCTTGCGTGATATCGCCATCCTGCATTTAATGTAATTAGTGATATCTTGCATTCTTGAAAGCTATTGACATCAAGTGAAATCTTGCGTGCTTGTACAAAGTGATCTATTGCTAGTTCTATCTTATTATATCCTTCTAGATCTCATTCTATCATGATCTCTCTATCTAGCTTGTTTCATGTATCATGTTTTAACGAGTTTTATTCGCACATGCATATCATGACATTCATCGTGCTTACCTAGTTCTAAATTGCTAATCACTTATATCATTGCCCGCACATTGAGATATAAATCCTACTAGGCTAGTTTGCTCACCTCCTACTTTTACCCAATCTAGGTGACTATGACATTCAAGAGGAAGAGCAAGTCGAGGATGGGAATGCGTCCGAGTGAAGAGCATCCCAACTATGAGTCTAGTTATAGTAGTTTGCTTTGAGTGTTAGACTCATGTAGTAGGAAGTGAGGAATAAATGTAATTTCCCTTTTTTATTGAGTCTTAGTCCTGTAATAGTTTCCATTTGGAATACAATGAGTTGAGATTTGAATAAAAGATTAGTTGATTTCAATATTTGGGCCCTATGATGATGTATGTTGTTATACATTTAGTACGTGCTAGCTAGAGGCTTATTTGCCGACTGTTCACATCTCGGGATATGGACTCGAATTATATTTCTAAATAATTTAATATCCGCTGTGTAATTCTCGGGACGTGACAATTTAGTGGTATCAGAGCATAGGAATACCAAATAGGATATATGTCTCAGGATTAGGAGATACCTATGGAACCTAGGTCATGGAAATTAAATATAGTACCTGGCGAGAATGGGTAGAGACTGAAATATGATAGAATAAACAAACACTCCTACCCATTGACTCTTATAATGTATCTAGAGACATTAATTGGTTTCCATCCTTTTCTCAGGAACCCTCATAACTCTCTCACTACACTGCAATGGCTCGCAATTAGTGGCAAGCTATGCAAGAAACCGTGGCTGGATTGACTCAGGCTTTACAAAATGTGGTTCAGGCTGGAAATTAGGCTGCTGTAGTTAGAAACGGAGCCGGTGATCTACACCACAATTTTAGGAGTTTGAACCCTCCTCGTTTCTCTGGATCCCCTGATCCGGACGAAGCAGAGAACTGGCAGGAGGAGAGAGAAAGGATCTTCCAAGTCATGCAATGCACTAGCAGGGAGAAGGTGGTACTGGCCACTTTTCAATTCACTAAGGATGTCCGAGTATGGTGGAAGGCCACATCGGCCCACCTACCTAATGTTGGCGAACTGGAGTGGGCCGGATTCCTGGAGATATTCCGGGGAAAGTATTTCTCTGAGAGAGTCAAGGAGAAGAAGGTAGCGGAGTTCGCCGCACTAAAACAGAAAGGGATGTCCATTGCTGAGTATGAGGCTCAGTTCGCGCGTCTTGCTGTGTATGCCCCACACTTGGCGGGAACTGGAAGACTTAAGGCAAATCGGTTCATATATGGGCTCAGGCCCATGTTCATTGAAAGGCTTGGACCACACAACATTCAAACTTACACTGAGATGGTCCAAAGAGCTCAGCTGGTAGAAGACACCATGGCGAAAGTAGAGGGCATGAGGGGCAAGGATAACTCCAAGCCGGTCTTCGTCAAGAAGGGAGCACCTAATATTGCTCCAACTTTTCGTAACAACAACGTCAACAACAACAACAAGAGGCCGAATGCCGGAAGAGATGTTGCTGGAGACAAGAGAGTCAATGTGGAAGGTAGGCAGTTGGTTGAAAACTGCAAATTCTGTGATAAACCGGGGCACCGAGTTGAAGAATTCTTGAAGAAGCTCGGGGGCGTGCTTGAAATGCGGAGGTCGTGACCACCGTATTCCCGATTGTCCTATGCTGAAGGACCAACCAGGTAGAGCTCAGAATGTACCACGGCGTCAAGGATGCCTTAATGCTGTCATAGAAGCTGACCTACCCGAGGAAGGGGGTATGGTGGAAGGTACCATTTCCATAGACTCGCAACCTGCATTTGTGCTTATTGATACTGGAGCTGCATATTCATTTATTTCCACCACATTTGCTGCAACTCTACATGTCAAACCTGTACCCTTGAAATCCAAGATCACTGTAGCCTCTCCACTAGGCTCAGAATCTGAACTCACTCACTACTTTCCGAAATTTGAAACTATAATTAGAGGACACAATCTCCCTGCCGACCTTATCTGTTTAGACATGAAGGGTTATGATGCCATTTTGGGTGTCGATTGGCTAATTGAATATGATGCCGATGTAAACTGTCGCCATAGGAGGGTCACTTTTAAAAGACCAAACCTTCCAACTCTATCGCTACTTGGCACCCGTTATCACAAACACCCTATCATGATATCCTCCTTAAAGGCTTCTAAGCTGATACACCAAGGTTGTGATGCTTTCCTAGTTTCCGTCTTGGCAACTGAAAAGAAGAAACCAACCCTAGAAGACATTCCAATAGCCAGGGACTATCCTGATGTATTTCCAGAGGAATTACCTGGCATACCACCTGAGCGGGAGGTAAACTTCACCATTGAGTTACTCCCTGGGGCAGCCCCTGTTTCAAAAGCTCTGTATCGCATGTCCCCTGTTGAATTGCAAGAGTTGAAAAGATAGATCCAAGAATTGCTAGATCAGGGTTTTATCAAGCCTAGCACATCCCCGTGGGGAGCGCCAGTGCTATTTGTCAGAAAGAAGGATGGGACATTGAGGCTATGCATAGATTACCGTCAGTTAAACCAGTTGACAATAAAGAATAAGTATCCACTGCCCCGCATCGACGAGCTGTTTGACCAGATCTCCGGTGCACAATATTTCTCCAAGATAGATCTAAGATCAGGCTACCATCAACTAAGAATAAAGGAGGAGGATATTCACAAGTCTGCATTCTGGAGTAGATATGGTCACTATGAGTTCGTGGTCATGCTGTTTGGTTTAACAAATGCTCCAGCGGATTTCATGCAACTTATGAACAATATTTATAGGCCATACTTGGACCAGTTTATAGTGGTGTTCATTGATGACATCCTTATTTACTCCAAATCTAAAGAAGAACATGAGGAACACTTGAAGGTTGCTCTGCAAGTGCTCAGAGATAATCAACTCTATGCTAAACTTAGTAAGTGTGAATTCTGGATGGAGGAAGTGTCTTTCCTTGGTCACATCATATCCAAGGAGGGAATCTCTATGGATCCATCTAAGGTGGAGGCGGTAAAGAACTGGTAAAGGCCGACAACTGTGTCGGAGATTAGGAGCTTTATGGGTTTAGCCGGTTATTATCGTCGCTTCATTAAAGATTTCTCAAAGATAGTTGTACCATTGACCAGGCTTACCAGGAAGGAGAATCCATTTGCATGAACTGATGAATGTGAAGAATGTTTCAAGGCATTGAAAGGGCACCTTACCTCGGCACCCGTACTGACACTGGCAGTTGCTGAGGGTAGTTTTGGAGTATACACCGATGCATCCGGGATTGGCCTAGGCTGTGTGCTGATGCAAAATGGGAAAGTTATATGCTACGTGTCCAGACAATTGAAGAAGCACGAGGACAATTATCCTGTACATGATCTGGAGCTAGCTGCTGTAGTCTTCGCCTTGAAGATATGGCGTCATTATCTATATGGTGAGAAATTCATTGTGTTTTCTGACCATAAAAGCTTGAAGTATCTGTTTTCTCAGCAGGACCTGAATATGAGACAGCGGAGGTGGTTGGAGTATCTCAAAGACTTCGACTTCACGATCCAATACCATCCAGGAAAAGCAAATGTTGTGGCGGATGCTCTAAGTAGAAAGCCAATGATCACATTGTCAAGTTTAATGGTGGACGAATGGAAGTTATTAGAGGACTTCACTAAGTTAAATATTGATGCTGACATCAAAGAGAAGGGATGCCTTGTTGCTAGTGTTAGAGCACAACCTACACTATTGGAGGACATCACAACACTCCAAGATAATGACCCTGTACTTGTGGAGATTAAGGCTAATCTAGACCAGAGGCCAGATTTCTCATTAACTGAAGATGGAAGACTATTGTTCTGGGATCGAGTTTGTGTACCCGACTATGCGGAGACAAAGAAAATGATCATGGATGAGGCTCAAAGACCAGGTATACCATTCATCCTGGAACTACCAAAATGTATCAAGATTTGAAAAGAAGCTTTTGGTGGCCTAATATGAAGAGAGAGGTGGCGGAATATGTCGCCCGATGCTTAACATGTCAAAGGATCAAGGCAGAACACTTGCGACCCGCAGGTAAACTCAAACCCCTAGAAATCCCGACATGGAAATGGGAAGGTATAGGGATGGACTTTATTTTCGGACTACCCAAATCTAGAGGTGGATTCGATGGTATCTGGGTTATTGTCGACAACTTAACCAAGTCGGCCCACTTCTTACCAGTGAAGAATAAGTGGTCAGTAGATGTTCTGGTTGCATTATATGTGAAGGAAATAGTCAGAGTACATGGAGTACCGGTGTCTATCGTATCTGATAGAGACACTAGGTTTACATCCCACTTTTGGAAAGGACTGCACTACTCCTTGGGATCTAAACTAAACTTTAGCACGGCTTTCCATCCATAGACAATGGTCAGATGGAGAGAACCAACCAGGTGATTGAAGATATACTTAGAGCATGTGTCCTAGATTTTGGAGGTAGCTGGCACGAACACTTACCTCTTGTGGAGTTCACCTACAATAATGGCTATCAAGATAGATTTTTTGGAGGTAGCTGGCACGAACACTTACCTCTTGTGGAGTTCGCCTACAATAATGGCTATCAAGCTAGAATTCAAATGACATCATTTGAAGCACTCTATGGCAAGAGTTGCCGATCTCCAATATGCTGGTATGAAGTTGGCAAAAAACAAATGCTAGGACCAGAGATGATAAGGGAAACCACAGAGAAGGTAAAGCTTATTAAAGAAAGAATGGCAGTGGCGCAATAAAGACAAAAGGCATATGCAGATAATAGAAGAAGAGACCTGGAGTTTCAGGTTGGGGAACATGTATTCTTAAAAGTGTCTCCAGGCCGTGGAATCAAGCGTTTTGGCATTAAAGGCAAGTTATCACCAAGGTTTGTCGGGCATTTTGAAATCCTTGAAAGAATCAGCGAGGTGGCATATCTACTCGCTTTACCACCATAAATGGATGGAATACACGATGTGTTCCACATATCCATATTGAAAAAGTATGTACAGGATTCGTGGCATGTCATAGAGTATGAGCTTCTGGAATTCAACAAAGACGGAACATATCAAGAGAAGCCAATTAAGATCGTGGATCGGGAACGGCGCCAATTAAGGAACAAGATCATCCCACTGGTAAGGGTTAGATGGAATCAACGCATGGATGAAGACGACACGTGGGAAACCGAGGAAGCAATGCGCAAAAGATACCCGGAGTTATTCACAAGTAAGTACACATCACTTGTACAATAACATTCTATACATGAATTTGGGAATCAAATTCTCTTAAGTGGGGGAGGGTGTAGCACCCCGGGAATTTTAATTACATAAAAATTCAAAATAAATGGAAATAAATAATTTCCATAATATCAGAGTATTTAAACATACGTATCATTATCGTATAAGCTAAAACACATCGTAAAAATCCGTAAAAAAATTATAAATTAACCCCAAACATTTTTACTAAAAGTTTAACAAAGAAATATGTGCCAAGACAAATCGGATTAGCCAAGTTTAAAGTGTTTCACGACTTATTATCGTAATTCATGAATAAGTCGGAAAATCATTATCACACGTACTTGGATGAGTCAGAAAATTAAATAAAAATCGTATATGGGCTTCAAATAATATCTTCTAATGACCCATGAAGAAATTTGGGTCAATAAAAATCATTTGGACTAGGTTTAAGAGTTATTGTGACCAATTATCCAAATTAGGAAACAAGTCAGAAAACCGTTAACACGAAAATACGACACAACCAAAATTTAATAAAAGTATTGGAGAGACTCCCAACATTATATATTAATGACCCAATATCGTAATTGGGCCAATGGACCACATATGACCCAAAAATCAAATGAAGCTAAGAAATGCATGGAAATTCGTTGCTTAAATTAGCTAAAATTAAAAAGAGGCAATTAGAGTTGAATTGGGAAGAGATCTTACACTCTTGGCAACCCAAATTCGTGCCTACCCACCCATAGAGGTTGCTTGATGGCCAAGACTCTCTAATGGAGGGAGAGATCTTCAAATTTTGGAAAGACACAAGTCAATCCCGCAACCCTTCTTTCCTAGTTACAATAGGACTCCTAAATACCTTGGTTACTTAAATACACTTCACCCAAACCCTAGGGACGAGTTTAAAACTTGCTGGGGTCGTGTGGAGGAGCTCTTGGGGGCTGGGGAGCTGTGGATCGACCACAAGAAGGACATCTTCTTCCCCCATTCGTCTACTGTGACCTGCACAAACTGTCCACTTGAAGCCAATCAAAGGTAGGCCAAACCTAAACCAAACCATGCAAGGCTTATACCCCTGGATAGAGGGTCAAGTCTACGTCCTAACCCAAGTGAAATGCCTAAATTCCATGCACTATACATAGAGTTTTAAGCATTCTCCTACGAGTGATCTGAACACGGGTTTTCTGGAAGAACGAGACTTCTTCAACCCAGAAGGTAGGTTTTCTTGTGCCAAACCTTAACATATCCTATACCAATGTGTAGAGCATCAAGTTAACTTTCATTTATCACTGGTTTCATCGAATTCCAATGAGTAGATTTTGAGTTATAAGCATTTTCCCCAAGTCGCGCACTGTTAGGTTTTTTTTCTGTTCCTTATATGTTGCATGCGATTTGAGACCGAATTAGAGCAAACTCTCAACATGAAAGTTTTTCTACTAGTTGTCGTTGTCATGTCTTGTTTTGAACGTTTTTTCTAATCATCAATAGTCAGAGAGCTATAAGCATGGCAAGAGGGTCTCTGCATGATACTACGTTTTCAGGTTGCACTTGGTTTTACATTGTGTTTAACTTAATTAAAGCCTGTCGAAACCATCATTGTTTCCTAATTCCGATTTACTGGAAGCACCCTTGCATGTCTAGGTTGGTTTAAAATTGGTTTCGTTATTTTTCATGCAATGTACAATTTTTTCTTAATTTTGGAACAACCCTATGGCAAAAAAAAGATAGTCTGTCCGCAATCCAAAGCACTGTCCTTTCACTGGCAGACGCAGGCCAAGGACTGAGAACGCGACGGCTCGATAGGCCGCGTTCTCAGGCAGATCATGACAAGAGATACCGTCACGATCTGATCGCTACCGGACCGCCGTCGCGACTGGACTGTCGTCGCGACCGGACCTCCGGGTCTGACACACGTCGCCTTCTTCATAAGCATCTGTCGCGATCTGCCTGCCTGATCGGACAAGCCTGTCGCGATCCTTACAAGGCACTATCATGATCTGATCTAACCCCATCGTGACCCTTACGAGGGTCCGTCGCGACCTCAGGATTTTTCATGAACCCCACTTATTTTCTTGCAAACCTAATCGTTGTACCTAAGGTCTGTTTAAATATGATTTTAGCACGTAATTCACATGTCTTAGGTCTGATCATTGCATGATGGTTATTTAATGGCTTAAAAGTGGTTAACCCATTTAAAAGTTTTAATTACGTGAAGGTTATTCTAATTGCTCTTTAAATGTTATGATCCATTCATGCAACTTATGATTCAATCTTTCCATTATTCTACCATGTTTTAAATGATAATTATTATTCTGAAAATCTTGCAAACCCATGTGTAGTTAAATGCATTGTTCAATTCGTGCCATTATGTTAAGTGTTTTCCGCAAGTTTAAAACCGATTGTTTGTGGATTGAGAGGCGTACATCACTACACACTTGCACTTCTAGGGAGCCCTTTCTTGGGGATTTGGAAGCTCTCTACCGGTCATTCCGAATCGGTAGACTAGTGACATTTTCTCTAAGGCCTCCGTAAATCTCCTCTGACCATGGATTCCCACATGGCCACGAGTTGGTTGTACCATTGAAGTTCCCTGGAGATAGCGTGCACTTCCTCTCTCGTCTTGTTCTCGTGTGTGTGAATTACAATCTAGACTAAAGCCGTTAATGTAAAGATTGAACTAAATTATAAATCGTACCGTTATGCGGCCGAATTTATCTCTTGACCATTGTTATCATGAAATCATGTTCAATTACTTATTACTAGTTCTCATCATCATCATGAACATGACATTACACATGCTTACTTGTTGAAACTCTCATTGGCCATTATAAATGACTATGGGTATCTACATTTAAAATTTAAGTGAGATGCTGACCGGGCACGGCAAGTGTCCAAGGGCTCCAGTCTAGCCCCAATGATGGAGAGTCATAAATATACTGTTAACCATGGGGTATAATGATTACTGGCGTTGCATCTACGCTGGGAGTCGTGCGTGCTTGTTGAATGATAGATACAATAACCACATACACGTGTCCTGGTGTACATTCTTGATGGATCTTTTCTTCGTGTACATTAGTGTCTACGTGCCTGATTAGTGTTATATGATCGAGCTCGTGCATGCTTGCTTGCTTGCGTGATATGGCCATCGTGCATTTAATGCAATTAGTGATATCTTACGTTCTTGAAAGCTATTGACATCAAGTTAAATCTTGCGTGCTTGTACAAAGTGATCTATTGCTAGTTCTATCTTGTTATATCCTTCTAGATCTCGTTCTATCATGATCTCTCTATCTAGCTTGTTTCACGTATCATGTTTTAACGAGTTTTATTAGCACATGCATATCATGACATTCATCGTGTTTACCTAGTTCTAAATTGCTAATCACTTATATCATTGCCCGCACATTGAGATATAAATCCTACTGGGCTAGTTTGCTCACCCCTACTTTTACCCAATCTAGTTGACTATGACATTCAAGAGGAAGAGCAAGTCGAGGATGGGAATGCGTCCGAGTGAAGAGCGTCCCAACTATGAGTCTAGTTATAGTAGTTTGCTTTGAGTGTTAGACTCATGTAGTAGGAAGTGAGGAATAAATGTAATTTCCCTTTTTATTGAGTCTTAGTCCTGTAATAGTTTCCATTTGGAATACAATGAGTTGAGATTTGAATAAAAGATTAGTTGAGTTCAATATTTGGGCCCTATGATGATGTATGTTGTTATACATTTAGTGCGTGCTAGCTAGAGGCTTATTTACCGACTGTTCACGTCTCGGGATATCGACTCGAATTATATTTCCGAATAATTTAATATCCACTGCGTAATTCTCGAGACGTGACATGCCAGCTGGGCTTGTCTTAGTTACAAGCCAGTTGTGCTGTTTCTGTGGTGGTTACCACGCCAGTTCTCTTTCGCCCAGTGCTCGGCACATGAGGGCTTGTCTGCGAGACAGGTGGTTACCATTACCTGGGACCCCCAGCCCCGCACGTCTGTGTCAGCGGGTGTTGCTCCGGGCGGCGGGCGTGCTCAAGTCTCGGACTTGGAGTAGAAGGGGAAAACGGTGGGGCAGCGGCGTGAGCCGTTTGTAGAGCTCTCATAGCTGGTCTGGGTCTCCGAGGTGGTTCAGGAGCTCGTCTAGTGCGGACCAGCTTGTAACACCCCGGAAATTTAGCAATTTAAAATTTTAGAAATATAGAGGGATAAAAATAAGTAATCATATTGGAGACTTCCAGCACCATGTAATTATGATCCTTAACAAGAATGGGCCTATAGAACACATTTGGCCCAAGGATATGAATGAACTGGACAGGGAATTACCGAGTAATTCGTGTAGGTAATTATGCCATAATGAGGAAGGGCAATTTAGGGTTAAAAGATGGTTGATTAGTCATGTAAGTAAGCCAAAAACGAACTCAATCTCAATTAGTGGTTTCCTAAACCTTTGCTACCTCTTTTGGGTAAGGGAATCCCAGATTTCCTGGAAACTAGGAAACAGAGCTTGTAGCCCCTTTCCTAGTATCATTAGGACTCTTAACAACATCCTAAAACTATAAGAACTTGTCCCTAAACTCTTGGGGAAGGTTTAACAACGAAGTTGGAGTCGTTTGGAGGCAAGCAAGAACTTCTGAGGAGCAGGAGAAAGGCTGGGAATCCGTAGCTTCATCCCCTGCATCTTCTGTTGCATCCAGAACATCAACGGGTTTTAGATCTTCCTAAAGGTAGGTGTTCTTGGGCCAAGATTAAAGAAAACCAACACCATCATGTAATTCTCTGAGTCTAGGATCATTTGCATTTGGTTTGACTCAATTTCATGGAGTATACGTTGTGTATTCGTCGGTTTTCTGAAGTCTTGCACAGTTAGGGCTTTTTCTTGTTATTATTGTTATGTACATGATTCAAGACTGAATTTGACTAAACTTTCTTTATGACAGTTCTTCTACTTGACATCACGATCATCTTCTATGTTGGACGTTTTGTCCAAAAATCTATCGTTAGAGAGTTAGGAGCATGATAAGAGAGTCTCTGCAGAATACTGCGATTTCGGGCTACACTTAACTCTTTGTTCCTCATATGTTTTCTTGGGATTACAGACCGAATTAGATCAAAGTCTAAACATAAAAGTTCTTCTAATAGTTGTCTTCTTCATCTTTCATGTTTAACGTTTTGTCTAAATGTCATTAGTTAGAGAGTTATAAGAGTTTTAAGTGACTCACTACAGGGGATATGTCATCTGGTTACACCTGAACATGAGTTTTTGTTCTGGGAAAGTCACTGTGTCAACACAGCCTGGGCTAGTGTCGACCTGCTGTCCCAAAACAGCCCAGATGGTGTTCTGGGAAGCCCTCTAGTGTCGACACAGTCCCATCTCGTGTCGACACACTCCCCCAGTTTGACCCAGAAAGTGCTGGGAAGCTGATCTAGTGTCGACACCACTTGTGCTAGTGTCGACACACTGTCCCATATTGGTTAAGGGGTTTTCTGGAAGCTGTCTCTAGTGTCGACACTACTTGATCTCGTGTCGACACGACTTGACCTTTTTGCCTTGTTTTTGATGCACTGTGTCGACACCACCTGGACTAGTGTCGACACTACCTGACCAGTTTTGCATGATTTTGTCTTGTGTTTGAAGCATTGTGTCGACACCACTTGATCTAGTGTCGACACTATCCTTACAAGATTTTTGTGTAATTTGAGTCTAATCATTTCATGATGTCTTCAAGCATGTACATGGTGTTATAAGGTATGCATGGACTTAAAATAAATCAAACCATTAAAGGAAATGGTAATGATATGAATATGATTCTAATGTGTAAATTTTGATTGTTCTTATGATCCTTGGATTATCTTGTGATCTTGCTTATTGTCAATTGATAAGATAATAATATGATATGAATGTGGAGATGAATACATGATTAGTATGGACATATTAGTGGTGTAAATGTTATGATTTGCATATAAGTTTCATGGTTTCATGTTTTCCGGTGTTTAATTGATTATTGTCATATGCATACATGCTAGGAAATTACATGTTCTACATATGATCTTTCTTTAGAAACACCCTCGTGTCAAGACATTAATGAACTATGAAACATAAGATATGCCATTATCCTGTCTTGTTCTTTTGAGCTGTTTGTCATTCCTTGACTCTATGAATGATCATGTCTTTTTACTATGAGCTTATCATTGAAACTCTGTGGCCATAATGTGAATATGTTTGTTTGGCACAACGTGGGACCTCGGTCCATTTGACCAATGCCTGTGCAATAAGGGCCCTGTCTGGTCCTGGGGAGGAGCACCCCAACGTACTTGTTAACCGCGGGAGTATGGACTTGTGGTGCGTGGCATGGCACTGATACGATATGTAAGATTTGTGTGAATGTGCCTTCGTTTGATATGATAAGTTTGATTTGATCTGATATGATAAGATTTGATATGATACGTCTGTTCACGTGAATACATGATATCTGTGAATATGGTCAATCTCTTTTGATATGATTCTACTCTTGAAATATCTGTCCATTGTATATGCAGTTCGATATTTGATTGATCTGTCCTCCGTTCTATTCCTTTGTTCAATCTGTTAGAAAAGCATGCATTGTCATCATATTCATGTGCATATCTGCCTATTTAAAATGTTAATCATGTATACTATTGCCCGCACAATATTGAGATGTAAATCCTACTGAGCTAGTTCGCTCACCCTATCATCCTACCCTTTTTCAGCAAGTGATGAAGAACCTGTGGAGTCAGATGGGACCGGGCAAGAGTGACGAGCACCCATCCTAGAATAGATGACAGTTTAGAAATAGAAATTTAGTAGTCTATGTAATAGGGAAACTTTTCTGGAAGTTATTTGAATAATGGACCCTTTGGTTAATTCTTTCTTGTAAGGTTGTATCTAGTTGAATGAAATGAAATAAAGAGTAACTTTGAGGATATTATTATGATTTGAAAAATGTTAGTATATTCAATTGTGACTCTGCGCTATTCAACTGTGATACGTTTGTTTGTATCGTTCACGTCCCCCGGTATTTATTCCGCTGCTAAATATCGGGGCGTGACAGTTGGTATCAAAGCCTTAACTTTAGGGTCGAAGGGATTAGGAATATGGAATGAAACTAGATTACACGAGTCAAATCTATCGTACCTAATGTGAGCTTGGGTAGAGCCATGGGAATAGAAGTCACATGTGATATATTTAGATGACTGACTTATATTATTATCTTGAAGGTACCTATTACCTCAATGGCCGCTGAACGTGCCCAGGATAGGGACATGCAACGAACTATACAGAACTTGACTCAGGCCATCTTACAAGCCACCCAAGGTGGAGGTAACCGCGGAGCCGGTGATCTCCATCGAAATTTCCGAAATATGGATCCGCCCAGGTTCGAAGGGAGTACTGACCCAGATGTTGCTGAACACTGGGTTAAGGAAATTGAAAGGATATTCAGGGTCATGCAATGCACGGACTAGAACAAAGTATTACTGGCGACTTTCCAATTGGAAAAGGATGCCAGGGCATGGTGGGAGTCGGTAGAAGCAACATTAAATGGCCAGCAACTAACATGGGCTCAGTTCATTGAGCACTTCAATACCAAGTACTTTTCTGAGAGAGTCCAAGAACGCAAAGCAGCTGAATTTTCGGCTTTGAAGCAGAGAGGACTCAATGTGGCCGAGTACGAGGCCCAATTCTCTCGTTTGTCCCGATATGCTGTTCACTTATTTGGGACAGAAAGGATGAAGGCAAAACGCTGTCTGAATGGCTTGAGGCCCCAGTTCATCACTCAACTGGCGCCAATGGACATTCAGACCTATGCCGACATGGTAAAGAAGACCCAGTTACTGGAAGATGCCATGGAGACTGCTAAAAGAATGACGGGAAAATCTGTGAAAAGGGAGCAAGTGTCTTCTACAGGAAGGTATCAGCCGACCATTGGGAAGAAAAGGCCCAGTGGCGGAGTAAATGAACCGGCTGATAAAAAGCCAAAGGAGTTAGGTAAGCAGATAGTGGTGGCAACGGGAGAAAGGTGTAAACACTGTGACAAAGCTAGTCACCGGTCTGAACATTGCTGGAGAGCGCAAGGGAGATGCCTGCGTTGTGGTGGTCGTGACCATAGGATCTCGGACTGCCCACTACTGAAGGAACAAGCTCCTTAGGACAAGCGTCCAAATGGACAGAAGAGGCAAGGCCGATTGCAAGCTGTCCAGGAACCAGAAATGGCTGAAGAAGGAGGTATCGTGGAAGGTACACTTACTATTCTTTCCCGACCCGCATATGTTCTCTTTGATACGGGAGCTACACACTCCTTCATATCGCAAGCATTTGTTGATACCCTACCTGTAAAACCCGTCCCAATGAAATCAGAAATAGTTGTGTCAACCCCGATTGGTCCGGGTACCAATCTTACAAACCATATACCATCCAGTGAAGTGTTGATTGAAACCCAAAACCTACCAGCAAATTTAATATGTATGGACATGGCGGGGTATGATGTGATACTGGGAGCAGACTGGATGTCTGAACATGGGGCTAGTATAAATTGCAGAAGAAGTAGGGTAACTTTTAGCCAGTACCCAAAACTAGTGTTCACTGGAGATAGAAACCGCAGGAGATTGTCACTTATCTCTGCACTGCAAGCCAAAAGGATGATGAGGAAAGGTTGTATGGCCTTTCTTGCTGCTGTAGTCAGTGCAAAGAAGGAAGTCAAGGTAGAGGACATCCATGTCATCAGCGAATACACTGATGTTTTCCCCGAAGACTTGCCAGGAATTTCTCCGGAGCGAGAGGTCGATTTTACCATCGAATTGGTCCCTGGTGCAGCACTAGTATCTAGGGCACCATATAGAATGTCCCCCGCAGAACTGAAAGAATTTAAAGAGCAACTGATGGAACTGTTAGAGAAGGGTTTCATCCGACCAAGCACGTCGCCATGGGGTGCACCTGTCCTCTTCGTCAAGAAGAAAGATGGGTCGATGAGACTATGCATAGATTACAGACAACTGAATCAGTTAACCATCAAGAACAAATACCCTCTGCCGAGAATTGATGAGTTGTTTGATCAATTATCTGGAGCTAGGTACTTCTCTAAAATAGATCTCCGATCCAGTTATCATCAATTGAGGATCAAAGGAGAAGACATTCACAAGACTGCCTTTCGAAGCAGGTATGGGCATTATAAATTTATTGTTATGCCTTTTGGACTAACAAATGCCCCTACAGTTTTCATGCAGTTGATGAATAGCATTTATCGCCCATATCTTGATAAGTTTGTGGTGGTATTCATCGATGACATATTGATCTATTCCAAGACAAAGGAAGAGCATGAAGAGCATTTGAGGATTTCATTGCAGATTTTAAGGGAGAACAAATTATATGCCAAGTTAAGTAAATGTGAATTCTGGCTTGAGGAGGTATCTTTTCTCGGGCATGTGGTGACCAAAGATGGTATCGCTGTTGATCCATCAAAGGTTGAGGCGGTGTTGAAATGGGAAAGACCGACAAGCGTCACAGAGATCAGGAGTTTTCTGGGATTAGCTGGGTATTACCGAAGGTTTATAAAAGATTTCTCAAAGATTGCAGTACCATTAACCAAGCTGACCCGGAAGGAAAATCCGTTTGTGTGGAATGAGGATTGCGAGGAAAGTTTCAACAACTTGAAGAAGTGTCTGACTACTGCCCCAGTCCTCGCCTTACCCACTGAAGAGGGAGGATTTGAAATTTATTTAGATGCTTCTGGTACTGGACTGGGATGTGTCTTAATGCAACAAGGGAAGGTAATAGCTTATGCTTCAAGACAGTTGAAGGTCCACGAAGTGAACTATCCAGTTCATGACCTAGAGTTGGCAGCTGTAGTATTTGCCTTGAAAATTTGGAGGCATTATATCTATGGTGAGCAATTTAAGGTCTTTTCTGACCACAAGAGTTTGAAATATTTGTTCTCATAGAAGGAGTTGAACATGAGACAAAGAAGGTGGTTAGAATACCTTAAGGACTTTGACTTTTCCATTCAGTATCACCCTGGGAAAGCCAATGTAGTGACAGACGCTCTAAGTAGACAACCAGGAGCTATGCTAGCTAGTTTGATGTTGTGCGAATGGAAGTTACTGGAGCAATTTGCAAGTCTGAACATAGACGTGGGAAAGAAGGAAAAACAAGTAATGATTTCAAACCTCCAAATACAATCTAATCTACTGACTGAAATCAAGGAGAAACAGGGAGAGGATCCGTTCTTAGTTCAGATCAGGGAGAAGCTAGAACAAAGACCTAACTTCACTCTATCTGCGGAAGGTAGATTACTGTTCCGAGGTAGGACATGTGTCCCTGATCATGGGGAACTCAAGAAGAGGTTACTAAATGAAGCTCATCAGTCCAAGTACACGATTCACCCTGGATCAACAAAGATGTACCAAGACTTGAAAATGTCGTATTGGTGGCCAAACATGAAGAGGGATGTGGCCGATCATGTGTCCTACTGTTTAACATGTATGAAAGTCAAGGCCGAGCATTTCCGTACGACTGGTGGACTGCTACCACTAGAAATCCCGGAATGGAAGTGGGATAGTATCGATATGGACTTTATCATGGGATTGCCCTAGACTCGAGGTGGTATGGATGCAATCTGGGTAATAGTTGATCGATTGACTAAGTCGGCACATTTCTTGCCAATTAAGAGTACATGGTCAGTGGATGTATTGGCTGCATTATATGTTAAGGAAGTAGTTAGATTGCATGGGGTTCCATCTAGCATAATCTCTGATCGGGACCCTAGATTTACTTCACACTTCTGGAAGGGATTGCAGGCAGCAATGGGTACCAAACTGAACTTTAGTACTGCCTTCCATCCTCAGACGGATGGACAAACTGAAAGGACCAATCAAATTGTGGAGGATATGCTTCGTGCTCTGGTGCTAAATTTTAAGGGTCGATGGGATGATCAGTTGTACTTGATGGAGTTTGCTTACAACAACAACTATCAGGCTAGTATCAAAATGGCTCCATTTGAAGCCTTATATGGCAGGAGTTGCAGATCACCCCTTTGTTGGGAAGAGGTTCGGGAGAACCAATGGGTTGGACCCGACTTGATTGAGGCAACTGTCTGGAAGGTTCAGATTGTCAGGGAACGTCTAAAGATAGCACAATCCAGGCAGAAAAGTTATGCAGATAAGAGAAGGAGAGAACTGGAATTTTAGGTTGGCGAACATGTGTTCTTGAAGGTCTCACCTTCAAGGGGAATACGAAGATTTGGGATCAAAGGAAAACTAAGTCCCAGATTCATAGGGCCATTTGAAATTTGGAAAGAATTGGTCAGGTGGCGTATAGACTTGCATTACCGCCGCAACTGGAAAACGTGCATAATGTGTTCCACATATCCATGCTGCGGAGGTACCTATTCAATGCCGACCATGTAATTGACCACGAGGACTTGGAGATTCGGGAGGACCTGACTTATGAAGAGAAGCCGATCAAACTGTTGGATCGGAAGATTCAGCGACTCAGGAATCGTACCATACCTATGGTGAAGGTTCAATGGAGTCGATACGGAGTTACTAATGCTACCTGGGAAACAGAGGAGAGAATGAAGAAAAATCACCCGGAGCTATTCTCAGGTACGAATTACACCATTACGCGTAAATTTGGGGACCAAATTTCTTAAGTGGGGGAGGATGTAACACCCCGGAAATTTAGCAATTTAAAATTTTAGAAATATAGAGGGATAAAAATAAATAATCATATTGGAGACTTCCAGCACCATGTAATTATGATCCTTAACAAGAATGGGCCTATAGAACACATTTGGCCCAAGGATATGAATGAACTAGACAGGGAATTACCCAGTAATTCGTGTAGGTAATTATGCCATAATGAGGAAGGGCAATTTAGGGTTAAAAGATGGTTGATTAGTCATGTAAGGTAAGCCAAAACCGAACTCAATCTCAATTAGTGGTTTCCTAAACCTTTGCTACCTCTTTTGGGTAAGGGAATCCCAGATTTCCTGGAAACTAGGAAACAGAGCTCGTAGCCCCTTTCCTAGTATCATTAGGACTCTTAACAACATCCTAAAACTATAAGAACTCGTCCCTAAACTCTTGGGGAAGGTTTAACAACGAAGTTGGAGTCGTTTGGAGGCAAGCAAGAACTTCTGAGGAGCAGGAGAAAGGCTGGGAGTCCGTAGCTTCATCCCCTGCATCTTCTGTTGCATCTAGAACATCAACGGGTTTTAGATCTTCCTAAAGGTAGGTGTTCTCGGGCCAAGATTAAAGAAAACCAACACCATCATGTAATTCTCTGAGTCTAGGATCATTTGCATTTGGTTTGACTCAATTTCATGGAGTATACGTTGTGTATTCGTCGGTTTTCTGAAGTCTTGCACAGTTAGGGCTTTTTCTTGTTCTTCTTGTTTTGTACATGATTCAAGACTGAATTTGACTAAACTTTCTTCATGAAAGTTCTTCTACTTGACATCACGATCATCTTCTATGTTGGACGTTTTGTCCAAAAATCTATCGTTAGAGAGTTAGGAGCATGATAAGAGAGTCTCTGCAGAATACTGCGATTTCGGGCTACACTTAACTCTTTGTTCCTCATATGTTTTCTTGGGATTCGAGACCAAATTAGATCAAAGTCTCAACATAAAAGTTCTTCTAATAGTTGTTCTCTTCATCTTTTATGTTTAACGTTTTGTCTAAATATCATTAGTTAGAGAGTTTATAAGAGTTGGAAGTGACTCACTATAGGGGATATGTCATCTGGTTACACCTGAACATGAGTTTTTGTTCTGGGAAAGTCACTGTGTCGACACAGCCTGGGCTAGTGTCGACCTGCTGTCCCAAAACAGCCCAGATGGTGTTCTGGGAAGCCCTCTAGTGTCGACACAGTCTCATCTCGTGTCGACACACTCCCCCAGTTTGACCCAGAAAGTGCTGGGAAGCTGATCTAGTGTCGACACCACTTGTGCTAGTGTCGACACACTGTCCCATATTGGTTAAGGGGTTTTCTGGAAGCTGTCTCTAGTGTCGACACTACTTGATCTCGTGTCGACACGACTTGACCTTTTTGCCTTGTTTTTGATGCACTGTGTCCACACCACCTGGACTAGTGTCGACACTACCTGACCAGTTTTGCATGATTTTGTCTTGTGTTTGAAGCATTGTGTCGACACCACTTGATCTAGTGTCGACACTATCCTTACAAGATTTTTGTGTAATTTGAGTCTAATCATTTCATGATGTCTTCAAGCATGTACATGGTGTTATAAGGTATGCATGGACTTAAAATAAATCAAACCATTAAAGGAAATGGTAATGATATGAATATGATTCTAATGTGTAAATTTTGATTATTCTTATGATCCTTGGATTATCTTGTGATCTTGCTTATTGTCAATTGATAAGATAATAATATGATATGAATGTGGGGATGAATACATCATTAGTATGGACATATTAGTGCTGTAAATGTTATGATTTGCATATAAGTTTCATGGTTTCATGTTTTCCGGTGTTTAATTGATTATTGTCATATGCATACATGCTAGGAAATTACATGTTCTACATATGATCTTTCTTTAGAAACACCCTCGTGTCAAGACATTAATGAACTATGAAACATAAGATATGTCATTTCCTGTCTTGTTCTTTTGAGCTGTTTGTCATTCCTTGACTCTATGAATGATCATGTCCTTTTACTATGAGCTTATCATTGAAACTTTGTGGCCATAATGTGAATATGTTTGTTTGGCACAACGTGGGACCTCGATCCATTTGACCAATGCCTGTGCAATAAGGGCCCTGTCTGGTCCTGGGGAGGAGCACCCCAACGTACTTGTTAACCGCGGGAGTATGGACTTGTGGTGCGTGGCATGGCATTGATACGATATGCAAGATTTATGTGAATGTGCCTTCGTTTGATATGATAAGTTTGATTTGATCTGATCTGATATGATAAGATTTGATATGATACGTCTGTTCACGTGAATACGTGATATCTGTGAATATGGCCAATCTCTTTTGATATGATTCTACTCTTGAAATATCTGTCCATTGTATATTCAGTTCGATATTTGATTGATCTGTCCTCCGTTCTATTCCTCTGTTCAATCTGTTAGAAAAGCATGCATTGTCATCATATTCATGTGCATATCTGCCTATTTAAAATGTTAATCATGTATACTAGTGCCCGCACAATATTGAGATGTAAATCCTACTGAGCTAGTTCGCTCACCCTATCATCCTACCCTTTTTCAGCAAGTGATGAAGAACCTGTGGAGTCAGATGGGACCGGGCAAGAGTGACGAGCACCCATCCTAGAATAGATGACAGTTTAGAAATAGAAATTTAGTAGTCTATGTAATAGTGAAACTTTTCTGGAAGTTATTTGAATAATGGACCCTTTGGTTAATTCTTTCTTGTAAGGTTGTATCTAGTTGAATGAAATGAAATAAAGAGTAACTTTGAGGATATTATTATGATTTGAAAAGTGTTAGTATATTCAATTGTGACTCTGCGCTATTCAACTGTGATACGTTTGTTTGTATCGTTCACGTCCCCCGATATTTATTCCGCTGCTAAATATCGGGGCGTGACACAGCTAGTGCTTCTCACTGCCTCGCTCTGCATTGGTTCCGGAGCTACGTAGGGAGGTCAGGCGTAGGGCCACAGCTCGGCCGGGCTGTGGTGGTTGTGTTTTTCCTTCTGTGACTCGCTAGCCTCACTCTACCGGGTAGGTCGTAGGCGGGAGTCGGCCGCTGGCAAGCTGGAGGAGTGGACTGTGTGTCCTTCTCTTAGCTGTCTATGGCGGTGGCTTGTGTGCCCTTGTGTGGCAGAGTTTTCTCTCGTTGTTTCTTAGTGAGTCTTGTCACCCTAGTTTACATGGTGGTTGTGGCCTAGCCGTGTCTAGTCCTGTGGGCTTGGCTAGTTTGGCCTCGTGTGCCATGTTTAGTGGTCTTCGCTCTCGGGGTGTCTTGTGTTGACACCCGACTGCTATTTTGGTAACCTATTCCTTGGTGCCGGCTGTGGTGGCACTGTAGAGTGTAGTTCCATGACCTCGTGGAGTGCCCGAGGTGCATGGTGGTTCTGTTTGTGGGCCCTCAACCTTGTGGAGGTCTGAGGTGGCCGTGCCTGCGGTGAGATGTTCGTTCTCACTTGGTTGCTTGGTGTCTCTCATGGTGACACCTGGTTGTTCCTTCCCGACCTCAGGGTGGTCTGGGATGTTGGTGTTTGTCTTGAGACTCTGATCTCTCTTGGTCGCTTCGATGTTCCGTGAGCTCCGTTGTCTTGGCGGTGTGGGCCGAGGGTTTGCTTCCGCGTTGTGTCGCTCTGGCCCAACCCCGGTTGCGGGTCGTGGCGTTGCTCTAGTTGCTTCCGCATGTGTTTGACTCCGCTGGTTCTGCAGGAGTCGTGTTTGGCCTGACCCAGGTTGTGGTCGAGGCGTTTCTATGTTTCCGCTGCTTTGTAGTACTCTATGGTAGGCATTTCTCGCTTTACTGCTTTGTAGAGTAGTTTTGCTTCTGCTTGTTGGAGTTCCTGCTTCTCTACTGGTAAGGGACTAGTTATCCCTACTGAGCCTTGTTCGCAAGGCTCACCCCCCTACTCTCTTCAAGTAGGGACTCATTGTCGCAAGAGTTCGTTGCCGGACGGTCGTGGTGGCAGTTTGTTGTGCCGTGCGTTGCCAGCAGTGTGAGTTGTGAGAATGAGCGCTCATAATGTGAGTTGAGAGTGGCCTTTTTGCAAGTCCTCGGGGTATGCCCCTTAAGGACTGCACCTTTCTTTCTATACCTGTACTTTTATTTGGGACATGTTGTACATAAATTCTTTATTAAATGTACGAACTTCTTGTTATAGTTATTTGAATTCATTGCTTATCTCACTAGACTAAATTCTAACCCTTCCAGGTCTTCGGATCCGTGGGTGGCGGCACGACCTTCGGGGGTCCCTGGCAGGGGTTCGGGAGGTCGGGTCGTTATAGTGGTATTAGAGCTCAGGGGTCCAACGAGATTTGTAATGGGTTAATAACTATGGCTGTCCCAAAGAAAGGTACTTGTGCGCTGCTGGACCGTCCGTGTAGAGTTGTGTTAGGTGAGCTTTTGGCTCTTTGTTGCAGGTGGCTAGCCTTCCAGCAGGGTCCGAGTGTGGGCTGCAGGAGTGTGTTGCTGCTGTTGATGGGTGCGCGTGCTTCGAGCGTTGTTGCTGGTTCGCTCATGCTGCGTTTGGGTTCGTCGTCGGCCTGCGTGTCCGTGTGGGTGTGTCGCGAAGGCTGAGAGAGCCTACGTGTGGTGTGGCCTTCACTAGTGCAGGGTTGTGGTCTGCAGAACCAGTAGAAGGTGTCCTAGCCTTGTTGGCTGCCCCCTTCTCGTTGGGGTGTGTCCTTGTTGGATGTCCCCTTCTTGTTGGGGTGTGTCCTTGTTGGATGTCCCTTGTTGTTGGCTGTGTGTTTGGCCTTGCGTGCCTGTGCGCCGTTGGGCGCTGTGCTCTGCTCAGTCGGCATCTTTGCTTGAGCTAAGCAGATGCTTGTGTGCTGTGTTGCACCGCTGGTTAAGTGCTGCGACACCTTGTTGTAGTTGTTGTTGGTCTTGCGCTGACTGGTTGTGAACTCTGGTGAGGTGCTCCCGGAGTTCTTCTATGCTGGTTTTGGTGGAAGTGAAGCTTCCCCAGAACTGTGTTGTGCTCGTTTCTGGTTGTTGCGGCATTGCCCTTTAGGTTGAGGTGCACCGCTTGGCTGCTGTGTTCTGGTGGTGTTTCCTAGAACTGTTTGTTGTTGTCCTAGTGAGGGGTTTCCTTCCCTCTGGGACTGTTGCTGTGCTCGTTAAAGTCTTCTGCTATGTTGCCTTCGTGGCTTGAGGTCTCTATTGTGTGGTTGGTTGCCATTGCATGCCCTCGAAGTTGAGATGCATCGCTTGGTTGCCGTGTGTTCTGGTGATGTTTTCTAGAACCGTTGGTTGTTGTCCTAGTAAGGGTTGCTCTCAGGACTATTTCGGGCTTCTTTCTACCAGTTGTTGTGCTACCTCAGAGTTGAGGTATGCTGCTATTGTGTTCTGGTGGGTTTTCCCAGAACGGCGCCTTGGTGGTTATGGTGGAGGTTTTCCCAGAACCAATTGTGTTGCTTCCACTATATGTTGTATTCTTTCGGTTGGCCGTTTGTTTAGGCTGCGTTCTGGTGATGGTTTTCAGAACGGCTCTTGGCGCTTTGGGTGGAGGTCTTTCCCAAGCTGCCTTGTGTTTGTTTTGCTTGTCGCTACTCTCTCTCTCTATGGAGATGAGATGTCGCTGTTTTCAATTGGAATGTCCATGTTACAGTCTACCTGGGTGCTGTCGGTCAAGGTGTGGTGCCTCTGACCGTGTGTCTGGCCGTGGTGCTGGCTAGTTTATCTTCCTAATCATTTTTCGAGTTTTCCGGCTACACTGGTGGGACTTCGTGTGCTCCTAGGATTGGTAGGTTGGCTTCGTTTCTCACATCCTGTGGGCTCTGCCAGATGGTGGTCTGGTAAGTGCCATGGGTGTCTGGCTGGTTGTGCTTCTGTGGAAGTGCCAGTCTCGTTTAGTGGTTTTTCCTTGGGTGTGGAAGAGACTCATTGTGAGGGTCTCCTTCCCCTGCTTTCCGTTGGTTGCTCGAGGTGGTGGTGCTGGCAGGGCAGTTGGTACCATGTCGCGCACTGTGGCAACCTTTGTGGTGAAGGTCCCTCCGCTTGTGCTGTCTTGAGGTTGAGCTAGTTGCTCCCCTCGTGCGCGTGGTTTCCGTGTGGTGCGATAGGTTGTGGTGACCTACTGTCCCGTCGCTTGCCGTGCTGGTTTCTTGTTGCCTAACTGGACGATGTAGGGCAGCGTGCCCTGTGTTCAGTGTAAGGCGACACCGATTTTCTGTTGTTTGGCTTGCTAGTGCAAGCATCATCCCGGTGTGTGTTTCCACTTGTGCCTCAGCTGTGCTTGGAGGTGCTTGTCGCCGTTTGGTGTGTGGCCTCACTACCTGTGGTGGTAGGAGCGGTGCCCTATGTTTGCGTGCTTGTAAGGGCCAATGTAGTTGTTGCGCTCTTAAGCTGTTGGTTTTCCGCGCGTTTCTCTTGTGGGTCTCTGGTGGAGAGTCCCTTCGGTTGGCCTTGAGTCGTTTCAGGCCGTTGGTGCGGTTGCGGACTGCACCTTGAGCGTGTTTTCCTTTTCGATGCTTCGTGTCCTTGTGCCTTGAGGGTTCGGGGCCGGTGTGGCCTATTCTACCCTTTCAGGCTTGTGGCTTCTTGCGTGTGGCTTGTGGCAAGTCTCTTGTAGAGAGTCCTTCCTGTTAGCCTGTGTTGTTCTGACCTTTGGTGCAACCATGTTGCATCTTGCCTGGTTCTGGTGCTGGTGGTGGCACCATGTGCACGTGCTCGAGTGGTTTGTTCTGTTCCGTCTGGAGCCCTGGTGCGTTGTGTTGCACGTTGGGTGGCTCCTAGTGCTTGTGTTAGTGCCGTAGGTTGTGCTATTTTCCTTGATCGTGTTGCTTTCGACCTTTGTAGTTGTTTCATTTCCCCGTGCAGGTTTGTCGATGTCTTGGGATGTTTGGCTTTGCCAACCTTAGACGTCTTTCTTGGTTTTACCTCTGTGCGTGCACTTGTGGTGCGTTGGGTTTAGTTTTTCTATGGCTCCACATTTGTTGTGTGTTCTTGTCAGACCATGAGGACGATCTGGGTAAGATCGAGTGGTGCCAGTGGACACTGTTCCCCGAGCCGTGGTGTTTTCCTTGTGCATGCTATCGCTTGGTTTTAGGTCGCCCTAAGAAGCTCTTATTTGGCCTTGCCATAGGTGCTAGCAGTTTCTAGTTATGTGGAGCCATTCAGCGGAGTCTTGCGGATGACCTCTTGGTGTTTTTCCTGGTTGTCGTCAGTAACTATGACCTCTGTCTAGTCGCTGGTGATAGAGGGAGTTACTGACCGGTTGGTCTCAGTAGTGTGGTCTGTTGAGGGTTCAGTCGCGTGGTTTTCGACTGACGTTTTCAATGGTTCTGGTCAGCTTGGTGCGCGCCGCACCTGTGGAGTTGTCGACATCTGAATTGTATGCTCTGCGCCAGTTGGTGTGCACTCTGTGAGCTGTCGGATGTCTGGTTAGGCACTCCGTTTGTGGCGAGGTCGTCGTGTTGACCACCGGGAAGTCATGGTACGACTTAGTGGTCCCTTGATATCTGTTGTTTTCTCTGACCGGGTTTTGCCCTTGATTTTGAGGACAAAATTATTTTTTTGTTGGATGTATTGTAACATCTCGGGTTCTGGCTGTCTTGCTTTTGGTCTTGGGATCACGACAGATTTCGCAGTCGCATTCTGAACGCGACGTGCTCTGTGTCGCCTTCTAGTTGAGAAGGCGACGACCTTTGTGTCGCATTCCCGTTGCCTGTTGGTTTGTGTGCCACGTGTCCGTAGCGTAGGTGTAAAGGTGACATGCCAGCTGTTGCGTTCACCTGGGTCGTCTGTGTGTGTGACACGTGGTCTGGAGGCTGTCTGCCTGGTAGAAGACTTGTCAGAACTTTTGAGAAGGCGACGATGTAGGCATCGCGTTCTGGTTGAGGATGCGACAGGATGCCTGTCGTAATCTCAGTTCTGAGGGCTTAAGCCAGGTGACCCTCCTTTCTTCTCCGACTTTTCCCTTCTCCTTCCCTCCTCCTCTCCGAGGAGGGGAAGCTTCCCCCTGCTCTCTCCGGTGGCTTCGGCGTGGTGGAGTCGTCGGCGAGCTCGTGGCAGAGCGGCGGAGCGTCGTGGAGTAAGGATGAGGCGGCCAAGGCTTCATGAAGGCCCATTTGGGTTTGGTTCTTCGTTCTCGGTAGGTATTTCCTTACTCTCTTACCTGTTGGAGTGGATGGAGCTTGTTTTAGAGCGATCCACCCCGTGCTCGGAATGCTCTTGTGGTTTGCACGGGCGGGTGCTTGCCGGTGGTGCTCCTTCCACAACGTTTAAGCTTTGTGCATGTTGTGTGGGCGAGGAGAGGTGGCATTGGTGGCCCTCGAGCCACTCTTAGCTTTGCTTGCAAGTATTCTCCCCTCCCCCAGTTGTTTGGAGGCCTTATGGTAGCTTGGGGGACCATGGAATGGCCCCATTTCCTGGTTTGTGCTTCTGACTGGGATCGTGACAGCAAGGCTGTTGCAATACCAGTCAGAAGGCAACATAGTTCCTGTCACATTCTGGTCGCGACAGGTTCCCCGTCACGTTCTCATTGTTTTGTCGTTTCTCATTTCTGGTCGTGGTGGAGAATGGCTCGGGTCCAAGTTGGTTAGAGCGAGGTCTTTCCAACTTGGGACGAGGCCAGTCCTCCTGTTGGGGCCATGCCTTTGTGGCCCTTTGGGGTGTGGGACTTGGGGTGGTTCTGTCCCAAGGGTCCTGCCTTCAGATGAGGAACGCAACGGTTCGATACATCGCATTCTGAATCTGAAGGCGACACCAAGTGTGTCGCTTTCTGGTTGCGGCAGGATCCTCATTACGTTCCACTGTTGGGTTGCGACGATCTCCTTGTCGCCTTCTTGCTTCTGTGCCCTTTGGCTGCAGGCTGGTGGCCCCGCTAGGGGTCCGGCCTTCTGATGCTGAACACGATGATTAGACACGTTGCGTTCAGGTCAGAAGGCGGCACCTGTTCGTCGTGACCTATTGGCGACAGGTTGGCTGTCGCCTTCTTGCTCAGAAGGCGACGCACCTTTGGTCGCTTTCTGGTTGCTTGGTTTCTGTTCTGCTTGGTGGTGTTCCGGGTTCTCGGGCTGTGTCGTGTGTGCCGGCGTTGGCCGATGGCCCTTCTGGAGGTTGTTCCCAAAAAGGGTGTCGTGTGTACCTGTGCCAGCTGGGCTTGTCTTAGTTATAAGCCAGCTGTGCTGTTTTTGTGGTGGTTGCCACGCCAGTTCTCTTTTTCCCAGTGCTCGGCACTTGAGGGATTGTCTGCGAGACAGGTTGTTACCATTACTTGGGACCCCCAGCCCCGCGCGTCTATGTCAGAGGGTGTTGCTTCGGGCGACGAGCGTGCTCAAGTCACGAACTTGGAGCAGAAGGGGAAAATGGTGGGGCAATGGCGTGAGCCGTTTGTAGAGCTCTCTTAGCTGGTCTGGGTCTCCGAGGTGGTTCAGGAGCTCATCCGGTGCGGACCAGCTAGTCCTTCTCACTGCCTCGTTCTGCTTTGGTTCCGGAGCCACGTAGGGAGGTCAGGCGAGCTCGGCCAGGCTGCGGTGGTTGTGTTGTCCCTTGCTGTGACTCGTTAGCCTCACTCTACCGGGGAGGTTGTAGGCGGGAGTCGGCAGAAGGCAAGTTTTAGGAGTGGACTATGTGTCCTCCTCTTAGCTGCTTGTGGTGATGGCTTGTGTGCCCTTATGTGGCAGAGTTTTCTCTCATTGTTTCTAAGTGAGTCTTGTTGCCCTAGTTTACACGGTGGTTGTGGCCTAGCCGTGTCTAGTCCCATGGGCTTGGTTAATTTGGCCTCGTGTGCCATGTTTATTGGTTTCCACTCTGTGGGTTCTCTCAAGGTATCTTATGTAGACACCCGACAGCTATTTCGGTAACCCGTTCCTTGGTGCCGGCTGTGGTGGCACCGGAGTGTGTAGTTCTCCTCGTGGAGTGCCCGAGGTGCAGGGTGGTTCTGTTTGTGGGCCCTCGACCTTGTGGAGGTCTGAGGTGGTCGTGCCTGTGGTGAGACGTTCGTTCTCACTTGGTTGCTTAGTGTCTCTAGTGGTGACACCTGGTTGTTCCTTCCCGACCTCTGGGAGGTCTAGGATGTTGGTGATTGTGTTGAGACTCTGGTCTCTCTTGGTCGCTCCGGTGTTCCGTGAGCTCCGTTGTCTTGGCGGTGTGCGCCGAGGGTTTGCTTCCGCGTTGTGTTGCTCTGTCCTGACCCCAGTTGCAGGTCGTGGCATTGCTCTAGTTGCTTCTGCATGTGTTTGACTATGTTGGTTCTGCAGGAGTCGTGTTTGGCCTGACCCAGGTTGTGGTCGAAGTGTTTCTATGTTTCCGCTACTTTGTAGTACTCTGTGGCAGGCATTTCCCACTTTACTGCTTTGTAGAGTAGTTTTTCTTCCGCTTGTTGGAGTTCTTGCTTCTCTGGCTGGTAAGGGACTGGTTATCCCTACTGATCCTTGTTCGCGAGGCTCACCCCCTGCTCTCTTCAGGTAGGGACTCGCTGTCACAGGAGTTCGTTGTCGGATGGTCGTTGTGGCAGTTTGTTGCGTCGTGCGTTGCCAGCAGTGTTAGTTGTGAGCGTGAGCGCTTTTAGTGTGAGTTGAGTGTCCTTTTTGCAAGTCCTCGGGGTATGCCCCTTAAGGACTACACCTTTCTTTCTGTACCTGTACTTTTATTTGGGATATGTTGTACATAAATTCTTTATTAAATGTACGAACTTCTCGTTATAGTTATTGGAATTCATTGCTTATCTCACTGGACTAAATTCTAACCCTTCCGGGTCTTCGGAACCGTGGGTGGCGGCGCGACCTTCGGGGGTCCCGGGCGGGGGTCCGGGAGGTCGGGTCGTTATAATAACCTTCAAGACATACGGCCTAGACTGACTGAAAAAGTCTTGGGTGGGCTTTAGAAATTGTGACGAGTTTAGTCATCGTGGATCTTCATGGTTTATACAGAAAAATATGGCTTTCTTAGACGTAAAGTGGTTCCGACTGAAAATCACGACGGGTTAAGTCGTAGCGGTTCACAAATGACCGAAAACCGAAATACCATGCAAACGAAGCATATGGGGGTTAGGGTAGACCTATAAGTCATGATTGGTCAACTGAAAATAATAATAAACATGTCAAATTCACGTCTGACACAGTGGCCGCGATTTAAATCACTGAATCGTGTCCACTGTTCTGGACACGATTCAAGTAGGCATACAGATCACGAACTAGGTTGCGCGATCTCGTGTTTTGGCTCGAAATGCAAGGTTCTAGGGGACTTTTGATGAAATGCTCAACATGAAACTTGTTGGAAACTTTGAATAGAAGAGAACTATGATTTTGGAATCATTCAAAATGGCCTCGGGATGTGTGAAAAATCAACACAAACTTAGAACACGATGTACATGCGCGACTTTGGGAAAACGCTTATAACTCAAGATATACTCAATGAAATTCGATGAAACCACTTGGACATGAAAGTAGACTTGATACTATACACATTGATATATGATTTATTAAGATTTGGCCTGAGATCACCTACCTTTTGGGTTTGAGAACTCACATTTTCTCAAAAAACCTGTGTTCAAACCACTTGGAGGAGAACACTTAGTACACCCGATTTACTATATGAAAAATAGTCAAACTAATGGGATTAGGAAGTAGACTCGACCCTCTTTCCAGGGGTATAAGCCTTGCAAGGTTTGGTTATGGTTTGACTCACCTTTGGTCGACCACAAGAAGGGTTGTCTACACAGGTTGAAGCAGAACGCAGCACGAAGCTCCGCATTGGGGCAGTTTCCTCCTCCCTTGGGTGCTCAAGAACAGCCTCCCACAACCCCAACAATGTATATTTTCATCCCCTAGGGTTTCATAGCATGTCTATATGCATCTAGTGTGTTTTGGAAGTCCCTTTAGGTGAAGGAAAGGCAAGGTGCAGTTCTAGCATTCCACCATCCTTATTTTGAGGATTTCTCACCCCAATAGAGTGTGTGAGGCTTTAGGAAACCTCCCACCATGGTTAAGCACAAATTTGGGTTTCCAAGAAAGGCTAATTGCCTTGGGGTTTGCCCTAATTACCCCCTTCTATTTTCAGCTTAATTAGAGTTGCGAATTTCTGGTATTTTTCATGCTCCATTTTGTTCTTGGACCAAAAGTGATCCATTGGCCCAATTTCGATAATGGGTCATCAATATAAAATGTTAGAAGTCTCTCCAACATGTTTTGTTTAATTTATGATCGGGTTATATCTCCGTGTTAATGATTTTTCGACTTAGTTTCCTAATTAAGATAATTAGTCACAATAACTCTTAAACCTAGTACAAATTATTTTTATTGACCCATATTTCTTGATGGGTCATTAGAGGATATTATTTGATGTCCATATATGATTTTTAGTTAATTTTATGACTCATCTAAGTACGTGTGATAATGATTTTTCGACATATTTATGAATTACGATAGTAAGTCGCAAAACACTTTAAACTTGGCTAATCCAACTTTTCTTGGCACAAATTTCTTTATGGAACATTTAGATTAATGTTTGGGGTTGATTTATAATTTTTACAGAATTTTCTGCTGTGTTCTCGCACGTACGATATTGGTACGTATGTTCTACCGTTCTGATAATACGCAAATTATATATTTTCCATTTATTTAAAAAACAAATTACTGAATTTTTCGGGGTGCTACACCCTCCCCCACTTAATAGAATTTGGTCTCCAAATTCATAGATCATTAATTGGCTTTTGATAGATGTCATTTTGGATTTAATTCCTAGAACTTGTTTCAACATCGTGGATGCTAGTCCAACATCTACACCTATGGCCACCTGTACTATTCATTTGGTTCCTTCCACTCATGCTTTCCTTCCACGGTTGTTTAACTCCATCCTAATCCACCAGATGAACTATGGTATAATTACGAGATTATTCCTTTCTAATTTCTCCTTAATGATCTCCCCCACTTAGAAATGTACTAATAAGAAAAACATTATAAGATCAGTCTAGGGGTTTAACAATCATACCTCCTTCTGGGAGCTTCGCTGGACTTATTGCATTCACGCGTCCTTGACGCTTTACCACTCCCTAGTTCCTTCCAACTTGGTCTTTTAGCATGGGACACTTCAGTATACGATGTTCCTGACTCCCACATCGTAGGCTAGCCCGAGCCTTCTTCCAGCACTTGTCCGCTTTGTACCCGGGCTTGTTGCAAAATTTACAACATTCAACCGTCGCTATTTCTTCTACTTTTGATCCTTTTCTCCATGCCATAGTCCTTCCTAGTGGTTGGCCTTTTGTTGTTGTTGTAGTTGTTGTTATTGTTGTTGTTGTGGAAAGTTCCAGTTGTATCGACTGATTCTCTTTTTGTGAAGGTCGGCTTTGAGATGTCTTTCCCCCTTATGCCTTCTACCT
The DNA here is from genome assembly GCA_014218235.1 of Colocasia esculenta. Taxonomy (NCBI): domain Eukaryota; kingdom Viridiplantae; phylum Streptophyta; class Magnoliopsida; order Alismatales; family Araceae; genus Colocasia; species Colocasia esculenta. The sequence continues at coordinate 148,014,931 of CM024760.1, read as the reverse complement.
TAGCCATAGTGTCTTCTACCAGTTGAGCTCTTTGGACCATCTCAATGTAGGTTTGGATGTTGTGTGGTCCGAGCTTTTCAATGAACATGGGCATGAGCCTATCCATGAAACGGTTGGCCTTCAACCTTTCCGTACGCACCAGATGTGGGGCATACACTGCCATGCGAGTGAACTAAGCTTCATACTCAGCCACAGACATGCTCTCTTGTTTTAGTGCAGCAAACTCTGCTGCCTTCTTTTCCTTAACTCTCTCAGACAAATACTTTCCCCGGAATATCTCCAGGAATTCGGCCCACTCCAATTCAGCTACATTAGGCAGATGGGCCGATGTGGCCTTCCACCATGCTCGAGCATCTTTAGTGAATTGAAAAGTTGCCAGAACCACCTTCTCCCTATTGGTGCATTGCATAACTTGGAAGATCCTTTCTATTTCTTCCAGCCAGTTCTCCGCTTCGTCCGGATCAGGGGATCCAGAGAAACGTGGAGGGTTCAAACTCCTAAAGTTGCAGTGCAAATCACCGGCTTCATTCCTAGCAGTAGCAGTAGCCTAATTTTCAGCCTGAACCACATTCTGTAATGCCTGCGTCAAACCGGCTACGGTTTCTTGCATAGCTTGCCACTGATTGCGAGCCATTGCAGTTGAGTGTAAGAGTTAGGAGGATTCCTGAGAAAAGGATAGAAACCAATTAATGTCTCTAGATACATTATAAGAGTCAATGGGTCGGAGTGTTTTGTTCATTCTAACATATTCCCAGTTTCTACCCATTCTCGTCAGGTACTATATTTAATTTTCATGACCTAGGTTCCATAGGTATCTCTTAATCCTGAGACATATATCCTATTTGGTTTTCCTAGGCTCTGATATGTAGCACCCCGGAAATTTTAGTTATATAAAGAATTCAAATAAATGGAAATAAATAAGTTCCAAGTATGTAAAACATACACATCATTATCGTACGTGCTATAACAAGTCGTAAAAAAGAACATTAATACGGAAATACAACGCAATCAAAAATTTAAATAAAAGTGTTGGAGAGACTTCCAACATTATATATTAATGACCCAAATCATAATTGGGTCAATGGACATCATGTAGCCTAATAATCAAACAAAGCTAGAAAATGCAGGGAAAATTCGTAACTCTAAATATGCTGAAATTAGAAAAAGGCAATTTGAGTTAAATTGGGATGCAATCATGCATTCTTGGCAACCCAAATTCGTGCCTATCTATGGTGGAAGGTTTCCTAAAGCCTCACACACTCTATGGGAGGAAGAAATCCTCCCTAAGTAGGAAACTAACATGTCAAAACCGCAACTTGGATTTCCTAGTCATAATAGGACTCCTAAAACACCATGGTTGCTTAAATACTCTTCACCAAACCTTAGGAACGAGTTTTAGAACTTTCTAGGGTCGTGTGGAGGAGTTCTTGGCAACTTGGGAAGCAGAAGATCCCCACACCAAGCCGTTCTTCTTCCCCGTTGTGTCTGCTGTGACTTGCACAGATAGTCATCTTGAAGTCGACCAAAGGTAGGTCAAACCTAAACCAAACTTTGCAAGGCTTATACCCCTGGAAAGAGGGTCAAGTCTACATTCTTACCCAAGTGGAATGCCCAAATTCCATACAGTATACACGAAGCGGTAAGCGTTCTCCTCCAAGTGGTCTGAACACGGGTTTTTCTGGAAAAATGAGACTTCTTCAACCCAGAAGGTAGGTTTTCTCGAGCTAAATCTTAACATATCCTATACCAATGTGTAGATCATCAAGTTAGCTTTCATTGCCCTCTGGTTTCATCGAATCACATCTAGTAGATTTTGAATTACAAGCGTTTTGCCAAAGTCGCGCACTGTTAGGGTTTTTCCCGTACTTCTTATTATGCACGCAATTTCATATCGAATTAGACCAAATGTCCTTCATGAAAGTTCTTTTACATGAAGTCACGATCATCTTTAATGTTGGACGTTTTGTCTAAAAGTCTTTTCATAGAGAGTTATAAGCATGTTAAGAGAGTCACAAAAGGATTCTGCGATTTCAGACTGCACTTAATTTTATGTTCTTCATATGTTTCTTGGGATTCGAAACCGAATTAGGTCAAACCCCCAACATCAAAGTTATTCTACTAGTTGTCATCGTCATATTTTGTGTTGAACAGTTTGTCTAAATGTCATTTGTTAGAGAGTTATAAGCAGGATAAGTAAATCTAGCATGAGATGTGTTTTCAGGTTGCACTTGACCTATATGTGTTGTTCTGGGAGGGCCACTAGTGTCGACACTACTTGGACTAGTGTCGACACACTATCCCAGAATAGCTCAGAAGGTGTTCTGGGAAGGTCTCTAGTGACGACACTACCTGATCTAGTGTCGACACTACCTGACCAGTTTTGCCCAAAAGCTGTTCTGGAAGGCCACTAATGTCAACACTACTTGAACTAGTGTCGACACACTGTCCCGTATTGGCCAGAAGGTTTCTGGAAGCTGTCTCTAGTGTCGACACTACTTGAACTAGTGTCGACACTACTTGACCCATTTTTCATTATTTTGCCTTGTGTTTGGAGCATAGTGTCGACACCAGTAAGGGGTGTGTCGACACTACCTTTGCAAAATATTGCCTGTCTTGGGTCTGATCATTGCATGATGCCTATTTAATGTCTTAAAAGTGCTTAACCCATTGAAAAATCCTTAATTACATGAATATTATTCTAATTGCTTTCTTAATGATATGATCATACATGAAGCTTGTGATTTACTCTTGTTACCATTCTAGCTTGATTTAAATGATAAATATTCTCTTAAAATCTTGTAAACCCATATGTAGTTAAATACATTGATCTTTGCATGCTATCATGTTAAGTGTTTTCCGAGAGTTTGACACCGACGGGTTGTGAATTGACACGCGTACATCACTACACACTTATACATCAAGGGCATGCACTTCCTTTCTCTTCTTGTTCTCGTGAGCATGAATTACAATCTAGACTAAAGCCATTATTGTAAAGATTGAACTAAATTTATAAATCGTACCGTTCAGCTATCGAATTTATCTCTTGACCATTGGTCTCATGAAATCATGTTCAATTTAATTATTTACTTCTTCTCATCATCATCGTGAACATGACATTACACATGTAACATCTTGAAACTCTCATTGGCCATTATTAATGACTGTGGGTATCTACATTTAAAATTTTACATGAGATGCTGACAGGGCACGGCGTGTGTCCAAGGGCTCCAATCTAGCCCCAATGACGGCGAGTCATAGATATACTGTTAACCATGGGGTATAATGATTACTAGCGTTGCATCTGTGCTGGGAGTACTTTCTTGCTTGTTGAATGTTAGATACATAACCACATACACGTGGCCTGTGTGCACTCTTGGTGGATCTTTCCTTGGTGTACATTAGTGTTTACGTGCCTGATTAGTGTTACTTGATCGTGCTTGTGCAATCTTGCTTGCTTGCTTGCGTGATATGGTCATCCTGCATTTATTGCAACTAGTGATATATTGCGTTCTTGTAAACTATTGACATCAAGTGAAATCTTGCGTGCTTGTACAAAGTGATATATTGCTAGTGCTCTCTTGTTATATCATTCCAGATCTTATTCTATCACGATCACTCTATCTAGCTTGTTTCATGCATCATGTTTTAAATCTGTTTTATTCGTACACGCATATCATGACATTCATCGTGCTTACCTAGTTCTAAAATGTTAATCACTTATATCATTGCCCGCACATTGAGATATAAATCCTACTGGGCTAGTTTGCTCATCCCCTACTTTTACCCAATTTAGGTGACTATGAAGTTCAAGAGGAAGAGCAAGTCGAGGATGGGAATGCATCCGAATGATGAGCGTTCCAATTATGAGTCTGTCTATAGTTAGTTCATTTGAGTGTTAGAACAATGTAGTAGGAAGTGAGGTATTATGTACTTTCCTTTTTATTGAGTCTTAGTCCTGTACTAGTTTCAATTTGAATACAATTTATATTGAGTTCAACACTTGGGCCCTATTATGATGTTGTGTTGATACACATTAAGTGCGTGCTAGCTAGAGGCTTATTTGCCGACTATTCACGTCTCGGGATATCGACTCGAATTCTTCGAACTAATATCCGCTGCGTAATTCTCGGGACGTGACAGTTTAGTGGTATCAGAGCCTAGGAATACATAATAGGATTTATGTCTCAAGATTAGGAGATACTTATGGAACCTAGGTCATGGAATTTAAATATAGTACTTGGTGAGAATGGGTAGAGACTGGGAATATGTTAGAAAAAATTAAACACTCCTACCCATTGACTCTTATAATGTATCTAGAGACATTAATTAGTTTCCATCATTTTCTCAGGAAACCTCATAACACTCTCACTCAACTGCAATGGCTAGCAACCAGTGGCAAGCTATGCAAGACACTGTGGCTGGACTTACTTAGGCCCTTTAAAATGTAGTTCAGGCTGGAAATCAGGCTGTAGCTGCAAGGAATGGAGCTGGTGATCTGCACCGGAATTTTAGGAGTTTAAACCCTCCACGTTTCTCTGGATCTCCTGACCCAGATGAAGCAGAAAATTGGCAAGAGGAGATAGAAAGGATTTTCCAGGTGATGCAATGCACAAATAGAGAAAAAGTGGTACTGGCCACTTTCCAATTAACTAAAGATGCTCGAGTATGGTGGAAGGCCACATCGGCCCACCTGCCAAATGTAGCTGAATTAGAGTGGGCCGGATTCCTGGATATATTCTAAGGAAAATATTTCTCTGAGAGAGTCAAGGAGAAGAAGGCAGCGGAGTTTGCTGCACTTAAACAGAAAGGGATGTCCGTGGCTGAGTATGAGGCTCAGTTCGCGCGTCTTGCTGTGTATGCCTCACACCTGGTGGGAACTGAAAGACTAAAGGCAAATCGGTTCATGGATGGGCTCAGGCCCATGTTCATTGAAAGGCTGGGACCACACAACATTCAAACTTACACTGAGATGGTCCAGAGAGCTCAGCTGGTAGAAGACACCATGGCCAAGGTAGAGTGCATGAGGGGCAAGGACAACTCCAAGCCGGTTTCTGTCAAGAAGAGAGCGCCCAATATTACTCCAACTTTTCGTAACAACAACGTCAACAACAACAACAAGCGGCCGAATTCCGGGAGAGACATTGTTGGAGACAAGAGAGTCAAGGTGGAAGGGAGGCAGTTGGCTGAGAACTGCAAATTCTGCGATAAACCAGGACACCAATCTGAGGAATGCTGGAAGAAGATCGCGGCATGCTTGAGATGTGGTGGTCGTAACCACCGTATTCCTAACTGTCCAATGATGAAGGACCAACCAGGTAGAGCCCAGAATGCACCACGGCATCAGGGACGCCTTAATGCTGTCATAGAAGCTGACCTACCCGAGGAAGGGGGTATGGTGGAAGGTACCATCTCCATACACTCTCAACCTGCTTTTGTGCTTATTGATACTGGAGCTGCATATTCATTTATTTCCACCACATTTGCTGCAACTCTACCTGTCAAACATGTACCCTTGAAATCCAAGATTTATGTAGCCTCTCCACTAGGCTCAGAATCTGAACTCACTCACTACTTGCCAAAATGTGAAACTATAATTGGAGGACACAATCTCCCTGCCGACCTTATCTGTTTAGACATGAAGGGTTATGATGCCATTTTGGGTGTCGATTGGCTAATTGAATATGATGCTGATGTAAACTGTCGCCATAGGAGGGTCACTTTTAAAAGACCAAACCTCCCAACTCTATCACTACTTGGCACCCGTTATCACAAACACCCTATCTTGATATCCTCCCTAAAGGCTTCTAAGCTGATCAACCAGGGTTGTGCTGCTTTCCTAGTTTCCGTCTTGGCAACTGAAAATAAGAAACCAACCCTAGAAGACATTCCAATAGCCAGAGACTATCCTGATGTATTTCCAGAGGAATTACCTAGTATACCACCTGAGCGGGAGGTAAACTTCACCATTGAGTTACTCCTTGGGGCAGCCCCTGTTTCAAAGGCTCCGTATCGTATGTCCCCTGTTGAATTGCAGGAATTGAAGAGACAGATCCAAGAATTGCTAGATCAGGGTTTTATCAAGCCTAGCACATCCCCGTGGGGAGCGCCAGTGCTATTCGTCAGAAAGAAGGACAGGACAATGAGGCTATGCATTGATTACCGTCAGTTGAACCAATTGACAATAAAGAATAAGTATCCACTGCCCCGCATCGACGAGCTGTTTGACCAGATCTCCGGTGCACAATATTTCTCCAAGATAGATCTAAGATCAGGCTACCATCAACTAAGAATAAAGGAGGAGGATATTCACAAGTCTGCATTCTGGAGTAGATATGGTCACTATGAGTTCGTGGTCATGCTGTTTGGTTTAACAAATGCTCCAGCGGATTTCATGCAACTTATGAACAATATTTATAGGCCATACTTGGACCAGTTTATAGTGGTGTTCATTGATGACATCCTTATTTAATCCAAATCTAAAGAAGAACATGAGGAACACTTGAAGGTTGCTCTGCAAGTGCTCAGAGATAATCAACTCTATGCTAAACTTAGTAAGTGTGAATTCTGGATGGAGGAAGTGTCTTTCCTTGGTCACATCATATCCAAGGAGGGAATCTCTATGGATCCATCTAAGGTGGAGGCGGTAAAGAACTGGTAAAGGCCGACAACTGTGTCGGAGATTAGGAGCTTTATGGGTTTAGCCGGTTATTATCGTCGCTTCATTAAAGATTTCTCAAAGATAGCTGTACCATTGACCAGGCTTACCAGGAAGGAGAATCCATTTGCATGAACTGATGAATGTGAAGAATGTTTCAAGGCATTGAAAGGGCACCTTACCTCGGCACCCGTAGTGACACTGGCAGTTGCTGAGGGTAGTTTTGGAGTATACACCGATGCATCCGGGATCGGCCTTGGCTGTGTGCTGATGCAAACTGGGAAGTTTATATGCTATGCGTCCAGACAATTGAAGAAGCACGAGGACAATTATCATGTACATGATCTGGAGCTAGCTGTTGTAGTCTTCGCCTTGAAGATATGGCGTCATTATCTATATGGTGAGAAATTCATTGTGTTTTCTGACCATAAAAGTTTGAAGTATCTGTTTTCTCAGCAGGACTTGAATATGAGACAGCGGCGGTGGTTGGAGTATCTCAAGGACTTCGACTTCACGATCCAATATCACCCAGGAAAAGCAAATGTTGTGGCAGATGCTCTAAGTAGGAAGCCAATGATCACGTTGTCGAGCTTAATGGTAGACGAATGGAAGTTATTAGAAGACTTCGCCAGGTTAAATATTGATGCTGACATCAAAGAGAAGGGATGCTTTGTTGCTAGTGTTAGAGCACAACCCACACTATTGGAGGACATCACAACACTCCAAGACAATGACCCTATACTTGTGGAGATTAAGGCTAACCTAGACCAAAGGCCGGATTTCTCATTAACTGAAGATGGAAGGCTATTGTTCTGGGATCGGGTCTGTGTACCCGACCATGCGGAGACAAAGAAAATGATTATGGATGAGGCTCACAAGACCAGATATACTATTCATCCAGGAACTACCAAAATGTATCAAGATTTGAAAAGAAGCTTCTGGTGGCCTAATATGAAGAGAGAAGTGGCAGAATATGTCGCCCGATGCTTAACATGTCAAAGGGTCAAGGCATAACACATGCGACCCGTAGGTAAACTCAAACCCCTAGAAATCCCGGCATGGAAATGGGAAGGTATAGGGATGGACTTTTTTTTCGGACTTCCTAAATCTAGAGGTGGATTCGATGGAATCTGGGTTATTGTCGACCGCTTAACTAAGTCGGCTCACTTCTTTCCAGTGAAGAATAAGTGGTCAGTAGATGTTCTGGATGCATTGTATGTGAAGGAAATAGTCAGATTACATGGAGTACCGGTGTCTATCGTGTCTGATAGAGACCCTAGGTTTACATCCCACTTTTGGAAAGGACTGCATTACTCCTTGGGATCTAAACTAAACTTTAGCACGGCTTTCCATCCACAAACAGATGGTCAGACGGAGAGAACTAACCAGGTGGTTGAATATATGCTTAGAGCATGTGTCCTAGATTTTGGAGGCAGCTGGCACAAACACTTACCTCTTGTGGAGTTCGCCTACAATAATAGCTATCAAGCTAGCATCCAAATGGCACCATTTCAAGCACTCTATGGTAGGAGTTGCCGATCTCCAATATGTTGGTATGAAGTTGGCGAAAAACAAATGCTAGGACCAGAGATGATAAGGGAAACCACAGAGAAGGTAAAGCTTATTAAAGAAAGAATGGCAGTGGCACAGCAAAGACAAAAGGCATATGCAGATAACAGAAGGAGAGACCTGGAGTTTCAGGTGGGTGAACATGTATTCTTAAAGGTGTCTCCAGGCCGTGGGATCAGGCGTTTTGGCATTAAAGGCAAGTTGTCACCAAGGTTTGTCGGGCCTTTCGAAATTCTTGAAAGAGTCAGAGAGGTGGCATACCGTCACGCTTTACCACCACAAATGGACGGAATACACAATGTGTTCCACATATCCATGTTGAAAAAGTATGTACGAGATCCATGGCATGTTATAGAATACGAGCTTCTGGAATTCAACAAAGACCGAACATATCAAGAGAAGCCAATTAAGATCGTGGACCGGGAACTGCGCCAAATAAGGAACAAGGTTATTCCACTAGTAAGGGTTAGATGGAATCAACGCATGGATGAGGACGACACGTGGGAAACCGAGGAAGCAATGCGCAAAAGATACCCGGAGCTATTCACAGGTAAGTACACCTCACTTGTACAATAACTTGCTATACATGAATTTGGGGACCAAATTCTCTTAAGTGGGGGAGGGTGTAGCACCTCGGAAATTTTAGTTATATAAAGAATTCAAATAAATGGAAATAAATAAGTTCCATGTATGTAAAACATACGCATCATTATCGTACGTGCTATAACAAGTCGGAAAAAAGAACATTAATACGGAAATACGACGCAATCAAAAATTTAAATAAAAGTGTTGGAGAGACTTCCAACATTATATATTAATGACCCAAATCATAATTGGGTCAATGGACATCATGTAGCCCAATAATCAAACAAAGCTAGAAAATGCAGGGAAAATTCGTAACTCTAAATAGGCTGAAATTAGAAAAAGACAATTTGAGTTAAATTGTGATGCAATCATGCATTCTTGGCAACCCAAATTCGTGCCTATCTATGGTGGGAGGTTTCCTAAAGCCTCACACACTCTATGGGAGGAAGAAATCCTCCCTAAGTAGGAAACTAACCTGTCAAAACCGCAACCTGGCTTTCCTAGTCATAATAGGACTCCTAAAACACCATGGTTGCTTAAATACTCTTCACCAAACCTTAGGAATGAGTTTTAGAACTTGCTAGGGTCGTGGGGAGGAGTTCTTGGCAACTGGGGAAGCAGGAGATCCCCACACCAAGTCGTTCTTCTTCTTCGTTGTGTCTTCTGCGACCTGCACGGACAGTCATCTTGAAATCGACCAAAGGTAGGTCAAACCTAAACCAAACCTTGCAAGGCTTATACCCATGGAAAGAGGGTCAAGTCTACGTTCTTACCCAAGTGGAATGCCCAAGTTCCATGCAGTATACACGAAGCGGTAAACGTTCTCCTCCAAGTAGTCTGAACAGGGGTTTTTCTGGAAAAACGAGACTTCTTCAACCCAGAAGGTAGGTTTTCTCGGGCTAAATCATAACATATCCTATATCAATGTGTAGAGAATCAAGTTATCTTTCATTTCCCTCTGGTTTCATCGAATCTCATTTAGTAGATTTTGAATTACAAGTGTTTTGCCAAAGACGCGCACTGTTAGGGTTTTTCCCGTACTTCTTATTATGCAAGTGATTTCCTATCGAATTATACCAAACTTCCTTCATGAAAGTTCTTTTAATTGAAGTCACGATCATCTTTCATGTTGGACGTTTTGTCTAAAAGTCTTTCTTTAGAGAGTTATAAGCGTGTTAAGAGAGTCACTGCAGGATTATGCGATTTCAGACTGCACTTAATTTTATGTTCTTAATATGTTTCTCAGGATTCGAAACCGAATTAGGTCAAACCCCAACATCAACGTTCTTCTACTAGTTGTCCTCGTCATATTTATTGTTGAAAGTTTTATCTAAATGTCATTCGTTAGAGAGTTATAAGAAGGGTAAGTAAATCCGGCATGAGATGTGTTTTCAGGTTGCACTTGACCTATATGTGTTGTTCTGGGAGGGCCACTAGTGTCGACACTACTTGGACTAGTGTCGACACACTGTCCCAGAATAGCCCAGAAGGTGTTCTGGGAAGGTCTCTAGTGTCGACACTACCTGATCTAGTGTCGACACTACATGACCAGTTTTGCCCAAAAGGTGTTCTGGAAGGCCACCAGTGTCGACACTACTTGACCCATTTTTCATTATTTTGCCTTGTGTTTGGAGCATAGTGTCGACACCAGTAAGGGGTGTGTCGACACTAACTTTGCAAAATATTGTCTATCTTGGGTCTGATCATTGCATGATGCCTATTTAATGGCTTAAAAGTGTTTAACCCATTGAAAAATCCTTAATTACATGAATATTATTCTAATTGCTTTCTTAATGATATGATCATACATGAAGCTTGTGATTTACTCTTGTTACCATTCTAGCTTGATTTAAATGATAAATATTCTCTTAAAATCTTGTAAACCCATATGTAGTTAAATACATTGATCTTTGCATGCCATCATGTTAAGTGTTTTCCGAGAGTTTGAGACCGACGGATTGTGAATTGACACGCGCACATCACTACACACTTATACATCAAGGGCGTGCACTTCCTTTCTCTTCTTGTTCTCGTGAGCATGAATTACAATCTAGACTAAAGCCATTATTGTAAAGATTGAACTAAATTTATAAATCGTACCGTTCAGCTATCGAATTTATCTCTTGACCATTGTTCTCATGAAATCATGTTCAATTTAATTATTTACTTCTTCTCATCATCATCGTGAACATGACATTACACATGCTACATCTTGAAACTCTCATTGGCCATTATTAATGACTGTGGGTATCTACATTTAAAATTTTACATGAGATGCTGACTGGGCACGGCATGTGTCCAAGGGCTCCAATCTAGCCCCAATGACGGCGAGTCATAGATATACTGTTAACCATGGGGTATAATGATTACTGGCGTTGCATCTGCGCTGGGAGTACTTTCTTGCTTGTTGAATGTTAGATACATAACCACATACACGTGGCCTGTGTGCACTCTTGGTGGATCTTTCCTTGGTGTACATTAGTGTTTACGTGCCTGATTAGTGTTACTTGATCATGCTTGTGCAATCTTGCTTGCTTGCTTGCGTGATATGGCCATCCTGCATTTATTGCAACTAGTGATATCTTGCGTTCTTGTAAACTATTGACATCAAGTGAAATCTTGCGTGCTTGTACAAAGTGATCTATTGCTAGTTCTCTCTTGTTATATCATTATAGGTCTTATTCTATCACGATCACTCTATCTAGCTTGTTTCATGCATCATGTTTTAAATCTGTTTTATTCGTACACACATATCATGACATTCATCGTGCTTACCTAGTTCTAAAATGTTAATCACTTATATCATTGCCCGCACATTGAGATATAAATCCTACTGGGCTAGTTTGCTCATCCCCCTACTTTTACCCAATTTAGGTGACTATGAAGTTCAAGAGGAAGAGCAAGTCGAGGATGGGAATGCATCCGAGTGATGAGCGTTCCAATTATGAGTCTGTCTATAGTTAGTTCATTTGAGTGTTAGAACAATGTAGTAGGAAGTGAGGTATTATGTACTTTCCTTTTTATTGAGTCTTAGTCCTGTACTAGTTTCAATTTGAATACAATTTATATTGAGTTCAACACTTGGGCCCTATTATGATGTTGTGTTGATACACATTAAGTGTGTGCTAGCTAGAGGCTTATTTGCCGACTGTTCACGTCTCGAGATATCGACTCGAATTTTTCGAACTAATATCCGCTGCGTAATTCTCGGGACGTGACATGATATCACTAAACTGTCACGTCCCAAGAATTACGCAGCGGATATTAATTCGGATAATTCGAATCGATATTTCGAGATGTGAACAGTCGGCAAATAAGCCTCTAGCTAGCACGCACTAAGTGTATAAGAACACAACATCATTATAGGGCCCAAATATTGAACTCAATGGAAATTATATTCAAATCTTATCTCGTTATATCAAAAGGGACTAATACAACTCTTAAACGTTGTATAACAGGACTAAGATTCGATAAAAGGCAAAGTACATTTATTCCTCACTTCCTACTACTTTTTTCTTTTTTTTATTAAAGCGGTCCTCAGGCTCTCAAACTAGGAGAGTGCACCCTCCCACAGAGAGGGAGAATGTTCCCACTCCACCAGTGAGCACACCTGGGCTGAAAATATATAAGGAGAATAAACAGTACAAACAATCTTGAGCATCCCCAGCTAAACCAATCTAACATGCATAAGACAAGATTTATCAATTACCACTGGCCCTTTACAAGAATGAGGAAGGTTAGCAGCCCCCCAATAAACATTATTCTGCCTAGAAAAAATCGCAAAGTTTGCAAGAGAATCTGCCACTTGATTTGTTTCTCTGTAGACATGGACTAGCGGAGTGCAATTCTGGATCAGAATCTTTCTTGCTTCTCTCCACCATCTAAAAGAGCGCCAAGACACAACCTTTTCCTCCCTGATGGAATTAGCAATAACCTGAGAATCAGAGTAGACAATAGAAACCCGATAGCCAAGAAAAGATGCAAAGCGAAGGCCATCACTCAGCGCTCTAGTTTCTGCTAACATGCTAGTACCAACACCATAGAAATGGGTAAAAGCCACATACACATTGCCCTGAGAATCCCGAATACATCCTCCACCTCCACATTCTCCAGGATTCCCTTTGCAAGCACCATCGACATTAAGGGGGAATCCATCTAACAAGTTTCAACATTTTGGAAGAGCATTGTGGAGCAAATCCGAAGCTGTGAAGGGATTGCATTTCAGAATGAGTAGGAGCCACTTTAAAAAATACTTTAGAGAGAGAGTGTGAAATATTGGACTTGATGTTGTTGATTATAGCCCCAGTAGAAATAGTAGTTGCATCAAATCTTTTTGCACATCTGCATTTCCAGATTTCCCAAATCATGAAGATATGAACATAGAAAGAAGCAAAACCATAAGGAGAACAGATGTTGGCATGCTGGATAAAGCTCCACAGGCGGGTAGTGATATGAGTATGCAGGTTGATTCTGGGCGATATTAAAGGCTGAAATCATCACGCCATAAGGTGACAGCACAGTCACTTTGAATAAAAAGATGATCCAAAGTTTCTTGGTGGGGAGAAATACAACATGAGCAGCGAGAGACCAAAGGAATGCCAATGTCAACGATTCGACCTTCAACCAAAATAGCACGGTTTAGAACCTTCCAAGAGAAAAAAGAAGCCCTGTCATAGAATTTTTTATGCCAGATCTTAGAGAGAGCCGCTATATATACACCAGTGTGTCGAATCAGGTTGTATGCTGATTGAGTAGAAAAGGAACCATTGGATGAGGCAGCCCACATACACTTATCATCCTCTTCAGATAGCACCACGCCTTCCATCACTGACTGAGGAATAATGGATCTTAGGCGATGGGTAGCATCAGAAGAAACCTCACTCAGGGAGGTGGAGTCTCTTCTATCCTCATCAGAAATCATTATAGCGTCGCTAAGGGAACTATCTCCAACCCAGATATCATGAAGAATGTCGATACTTCTGCCATTGCCATGAACCCATCTAGTGTTATCAATGAGGATCTTCTCAACTTCCATGAACACTGCTTTGGGCATCCCAGGGATAAGGGACCTCTTGGACGGATGGTAGCGATTTCTAGCATAATTGGCCCATAAAGAAGAGCCACGTCTTATATTCTAGAGCTACTTAACAGCTAATGAAAGATGCACATGCCACAAGCTCCGAACGCCCAGACCACCCTCATTTATAGGCCACTAAATGGAGGACCATGCCACCCAGTGCCGACGATGAATACCATCAGAACCATCCCAGAAGAACGTAGCTAAAACTTTTTCAATGTATGTTATGATGGATTTCGGAATATACGAGGCCACTGCTAGATAAACAGGGAGAGGAGATTACTGAATTAATCAAAGTGACCCTGCCAGCTTGAGATAACAATTTGGATTTCCAAATATTAAGTTTTCCATTGACTTTATTACCAAGAGATTTAAAATCAGCAGTAAGAAGCCTCCCTCATTTAAGAGGAACAACCAGGTAGGAAATAGAACCGCTTTGCCTCTTAAAACCTGTAGCCTCCTTAATTTTAATAATGTTAGAAACTGAGGCCTTGTCAGAAATAATAAAACAACTCTTGGCAGGGTTAATATGCTGACCAAAAGAAGTGGCGTATGACTCTAGGAACTTCATCAAGCGTTTCACATTCCTGATACTCCCATTCAAGAAAACAAAGTGTCATCAGCATATAAAAGATGGGTAGGGGAAGGACAACCCCTAGGGCCAGCATAAGGAAGAAGGAAGCCTATAGAAACCATATTCTTGATGCCTCTGCTAAGAGCTTCTTCCATGATAATAAACAAAGCAGGGGCTATTGGATCACCTTGGCGTAATCCCCTGGTAGATTTAAAATTGCCAGTAGGGGAACCATTAAAAAGAACTGAGAACCAACAGTTTGACACCATCATACCAATAAGAGATATAAATCTGAAGGAGAAACCAAATTTCTTAAGAACTACATAAAGGATATCCCATTCCAAACTGTCATACGCCTTTTTGATATCCAATTTGAAAATGACATTATTACCTCTAACTTTACGGGCAATATCCTTGACCAGTTGTCTTGCCATAGATACATTATCTAGAATATATCTACCCTTTACAAAAGCCCCTTACTCCTCAAATATAATCACTGGCAGAATGTTAGTGAGCCTATCACTAAGAATTTTGGAGACAATCTTATTGCAAAAGTTACACAGACTGACAGGTCTGTAATCATTGAAAGACATGGGATGGGCCTTCTTCGGAACAAGAGCAATGAGGGTGGACGTGATACCACTGGGAAAAGAGAACCCTTGGAAAAAACCCTTAACCGCAGCATACACATCCTCACCCACTATTTCCCAGCATGTTGTAAAGAAAGAGCATATGAAGCCATCTAGTCCTAGAGCGCTAGCTCCATTAAGGTTCCACACAGACCGCTTGACTTCATCTTTATCATGAATAGCACACAAGGACCTATTTTGATCAGCAGAAATAATATTCGGAATAACACTAAGAATATTATCATGGATATGGTGGTCCGTAGATTGAAGCAAAGACTCAAAAAAGGAAGCAGCCTCCTTAGCAAGAGCCTCCTGATTATCACACCACTGACCATTCACCTGAAGCCTGGATATGTTGTTTCTTCTTCTGTTTCCATGGACCACAGCATGATAAAAGGCAGAGTTTTTGTCACCATCATCCAGCGAGTTAATACGAGCTTTTTGAGCCCAAAAAACCTCTACACATTGCATAGCTTTCCTCAATTTGGCTTTGGCCGCCCCCAACTTAGACCTGTTTTCTTGCGTAGGATTTCTATCATAATCCTCTTGCCTAACCTTCACCTTATTCTCCTGCATGGACAAGTTATCATGAATGTTACCGAAAATAACTTTATTCTAGGAATGAAGAGCTCCTGTGACAGCCTTTAGCTTGAGATGAAGATTAGCCAAAGGATTACTGTGCCCACTGTTCACTGCCTCCCATGCACTTTCTACCCTGTTCATAAAAGATTCATGAGTAATCCACATTGATTGAAATGTGAATCTGGTCAGGCCCATAGAATAAAGGACACAGGAGGCCAACAAAGGAGCATGATCTGTAGGACCTCTAATAAGATGGGTAATCTGAAAGCCAGGAAATGCAACATCCCATTGATTATTGATGAGAAACCAGTCTAATCTTGATTTAACAACAACTAAACCCGTTCTATTATTGGACCAGGTGAAATGGGATCTGATATAACCAGCATCAAGTAGGGCGGAAGCAGAAATGCAAGCATTGAAGTCCACCATAGCTTGCAGCCTGGGAGGGTTACCACCCTTCTTCTCAAATGGAGCCGAAACACAGTTGAAGTCCCCTCCCACTAACCAAGGCACAAAGATATTACCAGACATATTGAGAATTTCATCATAAAGATTCCTTCTTCTACTGAAACTATAAGAGCCATACACCACAGTGATCAAATATTGAGTGGTGTTATTCATCTGGATAGTAAGAGTAATTTGTTGATCAGAAGAGCTAACAATCTGAATGGTATGATTATGCCAGAATACCCAAATTTTGGAATTGTCCCCATTATTTCCAGCAAACTTCCATCTTAACATAAGTACACACCTTCTTGGCCCAGATCAAAGGAACCAAGAGCTCAGCTATTGCAATAATATCAACTTGATGCTTTTTAATAACTCTACGAAGAGTACGCTTGGAGGCGATATTAGATCCGCCTCTGATATTCCAAAACAGTATTGGGCAAATCATGAGGATGAGTAACCATTAGAAAACCCCACCACCTTGGCTTTAGATCTCGTGCAAACTCCACTTTCCATGTGGGATAGACCCTCTTTGGAAATATTAAAATTTGGCAAAAAGATATTCTCTTTTAAGGCAAGCTTTGAAACTTTCCGTAAACCAATTATGGGATGTTTGTCTTTAGAAGGTATAGGAAGGGAAGGAGAATCTTGACACGTACCTTCTTCCTCGAAGGGAGCTATCACTTCCTACTACATTGTTCTAACACTCAAAGCAAACTAACTATAGATAGACTCAAGTTGGAACGCTCATCACTCGGACGCATTCCCATCCTCGACTTGCTCCTCTTCTTGTATTTCATAGTCACCTAGAAAGGTTAAAAGTAGGGAATGAGCAAACTAGCCCACTTGTAGGATTTATATCTCAATGTGTGGGCAATGATATAAGTGATTAGTAGTTTAGAACTAGGTAAGCACGATGACTATCATGATATGCATGTACGAATAAAACTCATTAAAATATGATACATGAACAAGCTAGATAGAATGATCATGATAGAGCAAGAACTTGAATAAGATAACAAGAAAGAACTAGCAACAGATCACTTTGTACAAGCACGCAAGATTTCACTTGATGTCAAGAACGCAAGATATCACTAATTGCAATAAATGCAGGATGGCCATATCACGCAAGCAAGCAAGCACAAGCACGAGCACGATCATGTAACACTAATCAAGCACGAGACACTAATGCACACCAAGGAAAGATCCACCTTGAAATACACACTAGGACACGTGTATGTGGTTATTGTATCTAGCATTCAACACACAAGTACGCCTAGCGCAGATGCAACTCCAGTAATCATTATACCCCATGGTTAATAGTATATTTATGACTCTCCATCATTGGGGCTAGACTGGAGCCCTTGTACATTCGCCGTGTCCGGTCAGCATCTCATTTCAATTTTAAATGTAGATACCCACAGTCATTAATAATGGCCAATGAGAGTTTCAATATGTAAGCATGTGTAATGTCATGTTCATGATGATGATGAGAACAAGTAGTAATTAGTGTGAACATGATTCCATGATAACAATGGTCAAGAGATAAACTTGGCAGCATAATGGCACAATTTATACTTTAGTTCAATATTTACATTAATGGCTTGAGTCTAGATTGTAAATCACACTCACGAGAACAAGAGAAGAAAAGAAAGTGCACGCTATCTCCAGGGAACTTCAACGGTACAACCAACTCGGTCTCCATGAGGGAATCCACGGAGTACGGAGATTTACAAAGGTCTTAGATAAAAGGTCGCTAGTTTACCAATACGGAATGACCGATAAAGAGCTTCCAAATCCCCAAGAAAGGGCTGCCTAGATGTGCAAGTGTATAGTGAACACGTGTCTCAATCCACAATCCACCAGTTTCAAACTTGCGGAAAACAATTAACATGATAACATGAGATGAAACTATGCAATTAACTAAACATGGTTTGTAATATTTTAATATAACAATTATCATTTTAGCAAGATAGAACAGTAAGAAGAGTAAATCACTTGTTGCATGAATGGTCACATCATTAAAGAGCAATTAGAATAACATTCATGTAGTTATAGCTTTTTCAATGGGTTGATAACTTTTAAGCCACTTGACTGACTAAACAATACTTTCTAGTAATCATAATATGCAAGACATACGGCCTAGACTGACTGAAAAAGTCTCGGGTGGGCTTTAGAAAATGTGACGAGTTTAGTGATCATGGATCTTGATCGTTTATATAGAAAATATGGCTTTATTAGACGTAAAGTGGTTTCGACTGAAAATCACGACAGGTTAAGTCGTAGCGGTTCACAAATGACCGAAAACCAAAATCCATGCAAAACGAAGCATGTGGGGGTTAGGGTAGACCTATAAGTCATGATTGGTCAACTAACGATCATCAAAAACATGTCAAATTCACGTCTGACACAATGGCCACAATTTAAATCACTGAATCGCGTCCACTGTTCTGGACGCGATTCAAGCAGGCATACAGATCGCGAACTAGGTTGCGCGATCTCATATTTTGGCTCGAAACTCAAGGTTCTAGGGGTTTTTGATGAAATGCTCAACATAAAACTTGTTGGAAACTTGGGATAGAAGAGAACTATGGTTTTGGAATCATTCAAAACGGCCTCGGGATGTGTGAAAAATCCACAAGAACATAAAACACAACTTACATGCGCGACTTTGGGAAAATGCTAATAACTCAAGATATACTCAATGAAATTCGATGAAACCACTTGGACATGAAAGTAGACTCGATGCTCTACACATTTGTATATGATTTACTAAGATTTTTCCTGAGATCACCTACCTTGTGGGTTGGAGAACTCACATTTTTCTAGAAAACCTACGTTCAGACCACTTGGAGGAGATTTCTTACTGCACCCAATCTACTCAATGAAAAATAGTCAAAATAGTGGGATTAGGAAGTAGACTCAACCCTATTTCCATGGGTATAATATTTTCAAGGTTTGGTTATGGTTTGACTCACCTTTGGTCGACCACAAGAAAGGTTGTCTGCACAGGTTGAAGCAGAATGTAGCAGGGAATAAGCTCTGAGATAGGGTGGTTTCCTCCTCCCTTGGGTGCTCAAGAACAGCCTCCCACGACCCCAACAATGTATATTTTTGTCCCCTAGGGTTTCATAGCATGTATATATGCATCTAGTCTGTTTTGGAAGTCCCTTTAGGTGAAGGAAAGGCAAGGTGCGGTTCTAGCATTCCACCTTCCTTATTTTGAAGATTTCTCACCCCAATAGAGTGTGTGAGGTTTTAAGAAACCTCCCACATGGTTAAGCACGAATTTGGGTTGCCAAGAAAGGCTAATTGCCTTGGAGTTTGCCCTAATTACCCCCTTTTATTTTCAGCTTAATTAGAGTTGCAAATTTCTGGTATTTTTCTTGCTCCATTTTGTTCTTGGGCTAAAAGTGATCGATTGGCCCAATTTCGATAACGGGTCATCAATATAAAATGTTAGAAGTCTCTCCAACATGTTTTGTTTAATTTATGATCGGGTTATATCTCCGTGTTAACGGTTTTCCGACTTAGTTTCCTAATTAGGATAATTAGTCACAATAACTCTTAAATCTAGCCCAAATGATTTTTGTTGACCCAAATTTCTTCATGGTTTATTAGAGGATATTATTTGATATCCATATATAATTTTTAGTTAATTTTCTGACTCATCTAAGTACGTGTGATAATGATTTTTTGACTTATTTAGGAATTACGATAATAAGTCGCAAAACACTTTAGACTTGGATAATCTGATTTTTCTTGGCACAAATTTCTTTGTGGAATATTTTGGAATAATGTTTGGGGTTGATTTATAATTTTTATGGAATTTTCCGATGTGTTCTCGCATGTACGATAGTGGTACGTATGTTCTACCGTTCCGATAATACAGAAATTATCTATTTTCCATATATTTTTAAAAAAAAATTACTGAATTTTTTGGGGTGCTACATACGGAATTCTAATCGGATTTCCGATTTGGGTTCGGTCCTCAAACCATTAATCTTAAAAAATCCAAATGAAAAGGATCAGAACACGAAACCCGGGGATCCAAAATCTAAAATAGGGATCCGATCGGCATGTCGTTCACTCCGACACGACTTGGTAGGTGAGAGTTACATGTGCGAACTGACGGAATCCTAATCGAATTCCCGGTTTGGGTTCGACGCTTAAACTACTAATCTTAATAAAACCCAAATGAAATGGATCAGAACACGCAACCTAAGGGTCTAAAATCTAAAATAGGGATCCGATCGACATGCCATTCACTTAGACACAACCGGGTAGGTGAGAGTGACGTGTGAGAACTGACAGAATTCTAATCGGATTTCTGGTTTCGGTTCGGCGCTCAAACCACTAATCTTAAAAAAAGCCAAATGAAAAGGATCCAAATGCACAATCTGAGGGTCCAAATCTGAAATAGTGATCCGATCGATATGCCTTTCGCTCCGACAAGATCGGGTGGGTGAGAGTGACGCATGAGAACTGACGGAATCCTAATTGGATTCCCAGTTTGGGTTCGGCTCTCAAACCACTAATCTTAAAAAAATCCAATTGAAAAGGGTTAGAACAAGCAAGTCGGGAGTGCAAAATCTGAAATAGGGATATGATCGGGGAGTCGTTCCCTCCGATACGATCGGGTGGTTGAGAGTGACGTGTGGAAACTGGTGGAATCCTAATCAGATTCTCGGTTTGGGTTTGACACTCAAACCACTAATTTTTTAAAAAAAACTAAGTGTTAAGGATTAGAAATATTTTCTAATTAAACTGAGTGAATATTCATATATTCTGAATTTAAATTTTTAAAAAATAATGTGTGTATATTAGTTTTATTTAAATTTCTAATATTTTTTTATAATATAGGATCCTCCAGCACCTGACGATCATGAGATAAGGAGAGAAGATGATCCAACACATCTTTCTTGATTATTTATTTATTATTATTATGGATGTTTCATATTTGTTGTGATTGATGATTTTATGTTAAATATTATTTATTGTGGATGTTCCTATAAATAATTTTTTTAGCAGGTTTTTCAATTTATCGTTGTTATTTAATTGTATTTGTAAAAAATGATAAAAAGATTATTTTTGATGGATTTTCTGATGCCCAGTTTCCATCGGAAAAAATGTCGGCAGACATGGTTTCCGACGGAAAGTATGCATCGGCAAAACCGTCGGAAGTTCCGACGGATCATCGATGAATATTTTCCATCAAAAGCTCCCTACTTCCGACGCTCTTGTCCATCGGCCAAGGTGTCAGAAGTTTCGACGAACTTTCTGACCGAGTTTTCCGTCGAAATTTACCAACAGATTTATTTCGTCAATAAATTGGTCAGAAAAATTATTTTTCCATGGATTTTTCTGACGATTATTTTTGTCAGAAATATCGACGGATTTACCGACAGATTTTCTTTCCATCAGTAATTTCTGATGCTTCTTTTCCAACAGATTGTTTCTGACGGTCGGTCACCAGAAAGTGGTCGAAAAGCTATTTTTTAGACAAATTTCCGATGAAAGCTTGCCGTCAGAAATACCACTTTTCTTTCAGTGTCGCAATGCGGAAGCCACCAGAAGCACAAACCAACATGGCCAGACTCACGATGCCTACGGAAACTAGACACAGAGAGGCTATAACCACCGTGCAAACTAGGACAACAAATCACACTTGGACACACGGGAGGGAAATGTCATCACCACACCATCAACGAAGCCGCCACCACTGGTAGTGAAGAGGTGGACACACCGGCCACTGCCTCTACTGACCAGCCACTGGCTCCTACCGACAACTTCCCCGGAAGAGTGAGGCCAGTGAGCCACCACAGAGAACAACACACACAAACAACTGCAACTCGGTCGAGCTGCAGCCCCACGCCTAGCACCGCGATGTGGCTTTGGAACCAACGTCTAGAGAGGCAGTGAGAAGGACTAGCTGATCTGCACCGGAAGAACAACCAAACCACCTCGGCATCCCAGACTCAGCTATGAGATCTCTGCAAACATCTCTACGCCGCTGTCCCCTATCATTTTCTCCTCTGCTACCAGAGTCTGTAACTTGAGCTTGTCCACTGCTTGGAGAACTCCCTCAATCGGCGCTGGGACTGGGGGTCCCAGGTAACGATAACAATCTCTAAACAGAACAAGCTCTCAAGTGCCAAGCACCGGACGAATTGGAAAACAGGTGGGGCAACCACAACAAGCAACAACACCATTGGCTCGTAACTAAGACAAGCCCAGTAGGCACAGACACGCATGACACGCCTTCTGGAAACCCCCAGGAGGGCCATCGTCCAACACAGACACACACACCACAGCCAGAAACTTGAGATTATAAAAAAGGCTGCACAACAGCAAAGAAGCCAGAAGGCGACAAGAAGTCAGTCGCAATCAAAACCAGAAAGCGACACAGAACCTGTCGCGACCAGAAAGGGATAGCCAGGGTGTTGACCCATTGCATTCTTCATTGAAGATAGAGCCCTTGGGAAAGACCACCCCAAGGCCCACCCCACAACCCGACCAGGGCAGCAACCATGGAACACTAGTCATGTGACTAAGTTGGGGAAGAAACATTCCCCTAACCAACTTAGGCACAGACCACCCTTGTGAAGCCTAAAAACAAGGAAAACCTGACATGTAAGAGGAACGCGTCAGCAGCCATGTCGCCACATGAAGGTGACAAGAAGGGTGTCGCCTTCATATGCTGAACACGATGTATCGACCCGTTGCATTCCTCATTTGAAGGTAGCACCCTTGGGCAGAACCACCCCAAGATCCACACACCCAAAGGAACCACGAAGATAAATCACCAATAGGAAGATGAGCCTTGTGCCAAGTTGAGGAGACCTCCCTCTAACCAACTTGGACATGGGCCACCCCCACCATTACCGAAACAGGGAAACAGAACTGATAAGCAGAACATGACGGTCACCCTATCGCTACCAGAACGCGACAGGTGACCCGTCGCCTTATGACTGGTGTCGCGAAAGCCAACCTATCACGACCTCAGTCAGAAGGCCGAGACTAAGGATGGGCCATCCCTCGACCTCCCCAAAGCTACAACAGCCAAGGAGAAGAAAGGGGAACGAGGTGCACACACCATGCACAACAAGAAAATGGCTCAAGGGGAACCAACACCACCTCTCCTCGCCCATAAACCACAAGGACGAAGCTACACAAAGAGGGAGCACCACCGGCAAGCATCCACCTGTGCAAACCACAAGAAAGCCTCGAGCACAGGGAGGATAGCTCAAAACAAGTTCAATCTCCTCAAGACAGTAAGAGAGAGCAAGAGATCCCTACACATAATTAAAGAACCAGACCCATTGGGGCCCTTCACGTTGGATTGGCCATCTCCTCCTCGATCTACGCCACTGCAATGCTCTGCCACGAGCAGGCCGACACCATCGCCACTCCCAAAACGCCTGAGAAGGGGGAGAGGGAGCTCCCCCACCACAGAGAGGAGGAAGGAAAGGAGAATGAAAAAGAAAATGGGAGGAGGAGCTTGCATGCCTTAAGGCCTCAGAACTGAGGTCGCGAAAAGATGGGCATCGTGTTCTCAACAGAACGCGATAGGCATCTTATAACGACCCCCTTTATACCGGTACGATTATACCAATCCCTATCGGTACAAAGAGTATCGTCACAGTGGGATAGTAACCCAACACTAAACGATAAGGTTGATATGTCCATGAATAATAAAAGAGTACAGTGGAATTAAAAGAAATATTATACTTCATTCCATCATCACCACATATTCCACAGTCTATATAGTAAAAGAAAATACTAGAGTCCACATTATTACAACTTGAAAAGAACTACATTGTCCATATGAATAACATTATTCAAACTATAAATTAAACCAACTACCAAAAATAAAATCTCCTCAAGTGCTATTGCTTGTATGCGGTATCAATCTTCACTATTCTCTCCTCAGCTACTGGATAACCTGTCACACCTGTACGCCGAAGCAAGTATGAGTCTTACAAGACTCAGCAAGTAATATAAAATATCAAACTTACACATATCACATACATGATAAGCCACTAATAATAAGGAAAACCACATGCTATCATTCTGATCACAACATTACACATGATACATATTTCTTATGGTCAACTGTACATAAGTCATCCAAATACCTTCCTATCTAGCACATGCTCATGTTAAATCATGAAAAATAACATACACCTACACATGTTTTCTACACATGATATATCCTATGTTGCATGATTCAAATCTTCATCATATCATTTCAAAATTCTACCATTTTAAAACATAAGGCTATGTACAAGATAATAAACATTCCTAGCATGGTATCTAGTCAATTTCTCATGCATTTATATCTTTTTATCACACATTTAACTTCTGTTTTACTGTATAATTTATCATACTCTCTTAACACTTGCGCATGCTTTCTAGTAATCTACATAACACGATACTAAACATTCTAACATAATTTAGCATAATCATGTTGATACATACATGGTATGAACATATGCACTCTTAAACACCTAAATATAACATGATTTATTAATCTAAACATTTTCCTTATTGAGGAATAACTCTACCAATTAGAACATGCAATTATACATAAAGTAGATAGCAATCTAACATGATCTCTATTTATATTTCACATGCACTTTTCCTTATTTATTTACACATTTCATTTGCTGTTTTAATATGAATAATTCACCATGATATCACCTTTATTAAACATGAATTGAAGATTTAAAATACATTCAAATTGGATGGCAATCATCTACAAATTAAACATAGAACTACATACTAAATGAATAGCAATTCTATCATGGACATAGGCATTATTTTATGTGTTTATCAACATCATAATCTCATTTAGCTTGCTGTTTTGACATGAATCAAACTTGATTGCATGAATTTACACTTATTCTCATGCTATCTTATTCATTTGTCAATTCTACATACTCAATTTTCTACATTGTGTTTCTTTACATATTTACATGCGCATATTCATACACACTACTATATTATTAAACTATATCACATGATATTAGACATGATATTAACATAATTCTACAATTATGATGTTAATGCACGAACAACAAAATAAATATGCACGTATTAATACATTGGTTTTCACATGTGATTACAATCTCATTATCTTTTACTCTTCCTTACCAATAATTTACACTTCTTTCATTTCATTTACTCATGCATTCATGTTTATCACTTATCACAACAATTGCACCTATCACGTGCCGCATTCACTTATCACTTTGCACTTATAATCACATTTAATCTCTTAAATTACCGTGACACATAGTCCTAACTACCAAGTAGAGGAAAACACTCACTTTAGCACTTAATGCTTATCACATAGCACTTAGCACTCACTTTCACATATTTGTCACCTAGGCAATGCGGTGGTAAATCTAGGTGACTGAGCAGAACCGGGAGAAGCCCTCTCCACCCTAACCAGCGGTACTTGTCCACCTCCAGGATTTTATCCTAATGCCCTTAGGATTTATCTCATAACGTTGAACCTTCCATATGGACTTTTCTATGGTACATCTCTCAGACCCCTATGGTAGCAGTGTCACACATGGCTAAATATTGCATTAATCACTTTATCATTCTCATCACATTTTACTCATGCTCGTACACATATTTTCTTCCCATTTCACACACACTTTATATAATATTCACGTTTCCATTTGCAGAAATTCACCTTACTGTTAAACAATGATAAATAACTTAAAATAAGATTTTAACATGCTGCTAATCTTGATTTACATATAATTAACTCTATCATTCTTAACATGACCATTTTTCTCATTTCAAAACATAACATTACTCACTGTCATCAGATCTTCATGAAATTTTTATCACAAGTTAAATACAGTAAACATAACACATTCGAAATTTTCTAGATTTTTATGGATAGGAAATGTATTTATAACAATTAAATCAAGTCACAGGTGCATTTTTCACTAATTTCTCTAAAGTAAAGATCCTAGTAAAACAGTCTAATATAATAGTGTAAATGTGTATATACAGTCAAGACATCATCATAGAAGATTTACCAAACCCTAATTCACATCTGACCTATTTACACAAATTAAACATGGTTATTCTATGCTCATAATTCAATTTCTAGAATTTTAATAATTAACACAAATCATGAAAATTCATGAAAACCTCATGACATGACCTACTGATCACCCTTGACCCCACATAAAAGTTACAGCATCAACACATACTCAGAAATCATTTAAATATATTAAAGAAGATCAAATAGCAATTTTCAGGACACTGAAGAACTTAACTGCACAGTCCTGGCCGCCAACTGAGTTAACTGCGGCATCCCTTGCAGTCAACTCAAGAACTTGACGGCAGGGGATGTTGCCGTCAACGTCCAAATAGCAATCAGCACAGACAACACTCACATGCACGGGGAAAATGGAGGGTCCAAGACTTGAGGAAAAATCCAAAAAAACTCTAGGACCTAGGGGACATGTCTCAGATTGATATACATAGGTTACTTGCCTCTAATAAAATCCTAGAAGATCAAATCTTGCCGTTGAAGCCCTCCTCGGCCAAAGCAAGAGGGTGCTCAGAAACTCCTTTGATCCGGTTCTCCAATCGTTGTAGGTCGTTCCTCGGGTTTAGGGATGCCTCCTTGATAGTTGGACTACGCTCCAGTTGTTGTAGATCTCCCAAAAAATCCTGCAATCACCGCATCAGAGCTATGGAATTTCAACTTTTCTCACAAAAAGTTCTAGTGTTTCACAATGACCAAAAAGGCTTGGTGCGGCTAGAAAATGGGTCTTTATAAGGTTGGATGGGTTGGGTACACTTCTGGGTAGGTTTCCTACGGTTTAGAATGGGTTTCCTAAACTGGAACCGGCCATAATGCGAGTATTAACAAATCTGGAACCGTTACGCAGGAGGATATAGATGTCAACATCGGTTGTAGTCAACTGCACAGTTGACGTCAAGGGGATGGCCGCCAACATTGGGTTGGCGTCCAGGGGGTGGCCGCCCTATGCCTATTGGCATCCAGTGATGTGGATGCCAATCAGGTCCTGCAAGTTGGTGGCACAGTGTTGGCCGCCAACTGTGCCAGACAGCCCAAACACCTAATTTCGTCCAATTTAAACATACATTTAGGCTCCAACAATATAGTATGAGCATAATTAAATATGTTTACACTTATTACATAAATTATATACATTACACATTATTTATAAGTATAATTTGTAATAATCTCAATTAAAGATAATATGCACGAAGTGACATATATATGTATACATATGCACCATAGTTGAATGTATTATGCACGAATATATATATATATATATATATATATATATATATATATATATGTAATACACACTCTATTATTTAGATATCATACATGTCATAATCAAGTCAATGGTTATTCCAATAAGTAAATATCATATGTACGACATTAGATTTATACATCTATATGCGTACAAAGTATAATTTAGTACAACATGCATGAATTTACATAAATATAGCTTGCTTATAATATTTTGATATATTTTACATGCACCGTATTATTTAAGTACCATATACACTATAAACAATTTAGCATGCTAACAATAAACAAATATCATTTGCACAAGATGGACGTATAGATATATGTATACATGCATATACTCATGAGTAATTATACTTATAACGTACATAACGTAAAACATATATGCATATACATACCTACATCATTTAGATACATACACGATTCACATTATTGTTCACACCTCATAACAATTTACCATGCTTAGAAATAGATATATAATTTGAACAAGATTAATATATACGTGCACATATATACACATCATAGCTACATATAATATGCATGGAACACAATATGCATCTCAACCATTAGATAATATATACATTTAATTATAATACATGTACAAAAGTAAAATCATATATGCTTACAAGATGCATGATAGTACTTCACATTATATATGTAACATTACTTTAATATATCATGCATAATATTTAAATAAATACCTTATATACAAAATTGGATAATTACTTATATTCACGAAAATAATATACATATACGCATATGCACATGAACAATTTGTAGTTATAGTATGCAAAAATTTTAATACGTACACTATATTTATGACATGTAAATATCGCATGCTCAATATAAAATGACGGAAAAATTCAGGGTCTCACACTCTCCCCCCCTAGAAAAAGATCTTCGTGCTCGAAGATCGATTCAAGTACCTCTCGTGACATCATCGGTGCCATCTCCGGAGAAAGAATGAAATCCTCCTTCTCTTTGGCTGGTGCTTGAAGTTCTGCTGCTGGCTCCTTTGATGTCGATGCTGTAGCACTTCGGGGATCAAACTTTTTCAACTTCGGACATTCTTTAATTCGATGGTCCTTGTTGCCGCATTTGAGGCACCTTCCTTCCTTTGCCCAACACCGATTCCCGCCATGGTGTTTATTGCAGTGCATACACATGGGTTTCCCGCTAGCTGTAGAGGCTGCAAACCTTGCCGTGCTAAGAAGCTCGTCCAGAGTGTGGGGATCACATTCCAAAAGTTTGGCTCTCACTGCTGGTCTGAGTCTCATTATGAAGTTTCTCACCTTAGGTTTTTCTTCATGCTCCCTAGCCCTAGCCTCACGCTTTCCTTGATTCACCATTGCCTGCAAATTCAATCTAGTTAATGTCTAACTTATTAAATACCATCTACCTTTCTTACCATCTTTCATTCATTATTATTACTTTCTACACATATGGACACATTTTTTATAAAGACTTTGCAATATTGTGAGATGATGGTTTATTCATGTGCAGTCTCAACCTCGATTCTCTGATACCAATCTCTGTAACGACCCCCTTTATACCGGTACGATAATACCAATCCCTATTGGTACAAAGGGCATCGTCATAGTGGGATAATAACCCAACACTAAACGATAAGGTTGATATGTCCATGAATAATAAAAGAGTACAGCGGAATTAAAAGAAATATTATACTTCATTCCATCATCACCACATATTCCACAGTCTATATAGTAAAAGAAAATACTAGAGTTCACATTATTACAACTTGAAAAGAACTACATTGTTCATACATTGTCCATATGAATAACATTATTCAAACTATAAATTAAAGCAACTACTAAAAATAAAATCTCCTCAAGTGCTATTTCTTGTATGTGGTATCAATCTTCACTATTCTCTCCTCAGCTACTGGATAACCTGTCACACCTGTACGCCGAAGCAAGTATGAGTCTTACAAGACTCAGCAAGTAATCTAAAATATCAAACTTACACATATCACATAGATGATAAGCCACTAATAATAAGAAAAACAACATGCTATCATTCTGATCACAATATTACACATGATACATGTTTCTTATGGTCAACTGTACATAAGTCATCCAAATACCTTCCTATCTAGCACATGCTCATGTTAAATCATGAAAAATAACATACATCTACACATGTTTTCTACACATGATATATCCTATGTTGCATGATTCAAATCTTCATCATATCATTTCACAATTCTACCATTTTAAAACATAAGGCTATGTACAAGATAATAAACATTCCTAGCACAGTATCTAGTCAATTTCTCATGCATTTATATCTTTTTATCACACATTTAACTTGTTGTTTTACTGTATAATTTATCATACTCTCTTAACACTTGCGCATTCTTTCTAGTAATCTACGTAACACGATACTAAATATTCTAACATAATTTAGCATAATCATGTTGATACATACATGGTATGAACATATGCACTCTTAAACACCTAACATATAACATGATTTATTAATCTAAACATTTTCCTTATTGAGGAATAACTCTACCAATTAGAACATGCAATTATACATAAAGTAGATAGCAATCTAACATGATCTCTATTTATATTTCACATGCACTTTTCCTTACTTATTTACACATTTCATTTGCTGTTTTAATATGAATAATTCACCATGATATCACCTTTATTAAACATGAATTGAAGATTTAAAATACATTCAAATTGGATGGCAATCATCTACAAATTAAACATAGAACTACATACTAAATGAATAGCAATTCTATCATGGACTTAGGCATTATTTTATGTGTTTATCAACATCCTAATCTCATTTAGCTTTCTGTTTTGACATGAATCAAAATTGCTTACATGAATTTACACTTATTCTCATGCTATCTTATTCATTTGTCAATTCTACATACTCAATTTTCTACATTGCGTTTCTTTACATATTTACATGTGCATATTCATACACACTACTATATTATTAAACTATATCACATGATATTAGACATGATATTAACATAATTCTACAATTATGATGTTAATGCACGAACAACAAAATAAATATGCATGTATTAATACATTGGTTTTCGCATGTGATTACACTCTCATTATCTTTTACTCTTCCTTATCGATAATTTACACTTCTTTCATTTCGTTTACTCATGCATTCATGTTTATCACTTATCACAACAATTGCACCTATCACGTGCCACATTCACTTATCACTTTGCACTTCTAATCACATTTAATCTCTTAAATTGTCGTGACACATAGTCCTAACTACCAAGTAGAGGAAAGCACTCACTTTATCACTTAATGCTTATCACTTAGCACTTAGCACTCACTTTCACATATTTGTCACCTAGGCAATGCGGTGGCAAATCTAGGTAACTGCGCAGAACCGGGAGAAGCCCTCTCCACCCTAACCAGCGGTACTTGTCCACCTCCAGAATTTTATCCTAATGCCCTTAGGATTTATCTCATAACGTTGAGCCTTCCATATGGGCTTTTCTATGGTACATCTCTCAGACCCCTATGGTAGCAGTGTCACACATGGCTAAATATTGCATTAATCACTTTATCATTCTCATCACATTTTACTCATGCTCGTACACATATTTTCTTCCCATTTCACACACACTTTATATAATATTCACGTTTCCATTTGCAGAAATTCACCTTACTATTAAACAATGATAAATAACTTAAAATAAGATTTTAACATGCTGCTAATTCTTGATTTACATATAATTAACTCTATCATGCTTAATATGGCCATTTTTCTCATTTCAAAACATAACAGTACTCACTGTCATCAGATCTTCATGAAATTCTTATCGCAAGTTAAATACAGTAAATATAACACATTCTAAATTTTCTAGATTTTTATGAATAGGAAATGTATTTATAACAATTAAATCAAGTCACAGGTGCATTTTTCACTAATTTCTCTATAGTAAAGATCCTAGTAAAATAGTCTAATATAATAGTGTCAATGCGTATATACAATCAAGACATCATCATAGAAGATTTACCAAACCCTAATTCACATCTGACCTATTTACACAAATTAAACATGGTTATTCTATGCTCAGAATTCAATTTCCAGAATTTTAATAATTAACACAAATCATGAAAATTCATGAAAACCTCATGACATGACCTACTGATCACCCTTGACCCCACATAAAAGTTACAGCATGAACACATACCCAGAAATCATTTAAATATATTAAATAAAATCAAATAGCATTTTTCAGAACACTGAAGAACTTAACTGCACAATCCTGGCCGCCAACTGAGTTAACTGCAGCATCCCTTGCCGTCAACTCAAGAACTTGACGGCAGGGGATGTTGTCGTCAACTTCCAAACAGCAATCAGCACAGACAACACTCACATGCACGGGGAAAATGGAGGGTCCAGGACTCGAGGAAAAATCCAGAAAAATTTTCGGACGTAGGGGACATGTCTAAGATTGATATACATAGGTTACTTGCCTCTAATAAAATCCTAGAAGATCAAATCTTGCCGTTGAAGCCCTCCTCGGCCAAAGCAAGAGGGTGCTCAAAAACTCCTTTGATATGGTTCTCCAATCGTTGTAGGTCATTCCTCAGGTTTGGGGATGCCTCCTTGATAGTTGGACTACCCTCCAGTGGTTGTAGATCTCGCAGAAAATCCTCCAGTCGCCGGATCAGAGCTTTGGAACTTCAGCTTTTCTCACAAAAAGTGCTAGGGTTTCACAATGACCAAAAAGGCTTGGTGCGGCCAGAATATGGGTCATTATAAGGTTGGATGGGTTGGGTACGCTTCTGGGTAGGTTTCCTACGGTTTAGGATGGGTTTCCTTGTAGCAACCCGGAAAATTTAATAGTTAAAAAAATCCAAAATAATAATTTCTTTAAATCAAAATAATAGAAACATATGTACCATTATTATATGTGCAAGAACACATCTGAAAATTTCTTAAAATTTTCAATCAACCCCAAATATTATCCCTAAGTGTTCCACGAAGAAATGCGTGCAACAAAAAATTTGATTGGCAAAGCGTACGTCACAATGTGACTAATTATCCAAATTTGGAAACTAAGTCGGAAAACTGTTAACACGGAAAGATCACGTGCCCATAAATTAAACGAACATGTCGGAGAGACTTCCAACATCATAAAATGATTACCCATTATTGGAATTGGACCAATGGATCTCTCATAGACCATAAATAAAATCAAGTAAGAAAAATATAATAAAATCCTTAACTCTATTATTCCCTAATTAAAAAAGGAAATCTCATAAGATAAATTCCAATAAATAATGGGTTTGGTTAAATTGACCATATAAAATTTATTGGGCCAAAATAAGGATTTTTAAAAAGATAAATAATAGGAAAATACTCTAAATTCGCAACTTAATTATTTCTTAAATAGAAAAGAGGTATTTAATGCATTAAATAGGAAGTTTTGGTTAGAATTGGATTCCTAAACCTAACCAAATATGTTAACCACAAATTTGGATTCCAACCCAACCCCAATAGGACATGGCAAGGCTTGGAAGGTGGGATTAAATAGGAAAATTCATAATTAAATAGGAGTTGGAGTCCTATTAGGAAATAGAAACCTAACAAGCATAAATACTCCCCAATCTCTCCATGGCTGGTCCTAACATTTTAGTAGGACTTGCTGGACGTGGAGAAGAGGCCAAGGAGGAGGAGATTTCGTGGGTTGAAGGCTTCATCAAGCTTCATCCCGAGTTCTTCAAGTTCTAGCCCTAGAAGAGTAAAATGACTAAAGGTAGGCATTCTCACGAGCAAAACCTAATTAATTTCGTCTGTAGATTGTTCCATGTACTAGGAACAAAACCCTCAAGTTTCATATTTTTCCATCGAGCCAATCTTTTATGGTTGATTTTTGAATTTCTGCAAACACTATGAACCCAACCCTTCTTCTTTATTCTTGAACTCTATGTATACTAAACCTCGTGCTCTCATATTTTAACTAGAGTTACTGATGGATGTTAGGCATCTTTTGCCCCTAAAAGCCCTAATTTTCATCCATCCTACGTCACAAATTAAATCTTGCATGATCTTGACGATGTACTGTCGCGATTTAACCTTGACTTGTGTTGCAAGTTCCATACCTCTTTGTGGAGTCGTTTTGAGACCAAGTGTTCAACATAGAACTTGTTACCCTATGAGTCTATTTTCATTTGGCACTAGTTTCTCCAATTTTTGTTGACCGTACTGAGAGTATTAATTCAAACATGAACACTGTGTCAGTTTCACATAGTCAGTCCCAATACGTCTTATTACATAGACAAACGACCTTTGTTTCTCAATTATTTGCTACTGTACAAAGTATTAGAAGTACTCTAACTAACAAAGGTGGTTTCACCCGATTTGGATCACCCTAGCATTTGTTTTGATTTTTCAAACCCATAGGTGTCAAACCCAATCCAAGTCGGAGTTGGAAATAGGTAGAAAAAGCAACCCAAACGTCATTTTCAGGTAGCGACAGGTCGACACGTCGCTACCATAAAGCGACATCATCATGGTCGCAACCCATACCAAAAATTAGACAGTTTCGTGGTCTTCTTCAGAAGGCGACAAGATGATGGTCGCCTTCACTTTCAGAAGGCGACATGCAATGTGTCGCGTTCTGCCTATGTCCACTTAATCGGCCATAACTTTTTCTATAGACCTCGGATTGACGAGCCGTTTTCTTTGCTGGATTCCCCATTAAAAGGGATTAAATTTGGTATATTCATGTGTGAGATTTGAATCAAAAGTCAATGAGTTATGACCTTAGGAAGTGAAGGAATGGGACTGCAATTGCCTTCTAAAAGGCATACATCTTGGTTTCCATCGCTTTGTGTCGTTCCTTGCATGTGTGAGTTTAATCTATTCTAGGAAGGTTCTAGAAAGTATTATCATGCATTTAACAATGCATATGAAAGTTAAAATATGTTCACATGATTTTTAATTGATCTTAAGTTCATGATCATGCTCTCTACCTACCAATTATTCACTTTCTTGCCTTGTTAACGAACTTGCTAAAAACGCATAGTTACTTGCAAAAATTGGCCATGTATGTTTTAGTACTTATGATACTTGCCATATATAGAGTTTCCAAAAATGAAGTTTCCATAAACGGAGTTTTTATAAGTAGAGTTTCCATAATCGAATTCACATACCCACTTGAGCGATTCTCACGCGCGGCATGCGCATACACTCTAGCACGATAGAAAAGCCTTTCTTGGCTTGTGGTGAACTCTCCTTCGGATATTCCTTTCACCGGACTAGTGACCCCTTGAACAAGGCCTCCGTAAGTCTCCTCTGTCCAATGGTTCCCACATGGTCGACGAGCTGGTTGTACCCTAACACTTATGATACACTCTAGGGATCAGCAAGATCCAAACGGCCTTAGTTGCTCTTGCTCTTATCTTGAATCATGCCGGACCTCTGGACCTGTGCATAACTAGGCCAGTGGAAGGGTTGTGTATTCCACCTGACTGCCAACGCCGTACGCGTGTGTTGTGCAACTGTTACTATCGCTATTTACTCGACGTTTCTTGTGCAATGACCATAAGATCTCATCTATACTCTACTCGCTCGTCTATTCACGTTCACTCTACTATCTCGTCTCTCTCGTATATTCATCTAGTACTCTCTTGGTACTCTTTGAGCTGTGTGGCTCCTACTATTTTGTACTGTTCATGACTGTCTGGAGCTATAATATGGGTCTTGTGACTCTACTGTATCCAATGCATACTGTGCAGGGCACGGAGAGTGTCTGAGGGGCTCCAATCTAGTCCTGGAGGGAGAGAGCCACCCGAAAATACCTGCAGGGGCTATAGACGGTGTTTTGCATTGCACCGGTTCTGACTATACTGTATTGGCTAGACATCTAACTATTATCCTTTTAGTCTAAGGAGTTCAGACGTACTGTGATATTACTCTGCTATCACAAACTGTTATACTATTAGTCTAAAGAGTTCAGACATACTGTGCGATTACTGTGCTATCACAGACTGTTACTGAACGACTACTGTCCTAGAAGTGACTATTGTCGTATTCTACTAGTGCACCGTTGTGCAACTATACACGCTATCTTGTTACACGCTATCTTGTCATACGCTCTACTTGCTCTACTTGATACTTGCTATCTTGAGTTATTGCGTACTATCGTGACTTAATCGCATTCAAAGTGCTCTACTCTCTCGTTGTCTATTGACAATAAAAGTGTTATATTTTCTCTCGGCTATCTACGGATAACCAAAGTGCCATTACTATTTCGATTGACGAAAGTTAATCAAAAGTGCTATACTATCTCGATTGATGTAAATCAATCAAAGTGCAATTTACTCTTTACATGACCATCTACTATCATCTCTTCTTGCTATACATGTCGCTTGCTATTCTTGACAATATCGTTAGTTGCTATTGTTGTTATTTTTTTCTATTGTGACTTGACTTTAGTCATCGTGCTATACTTGATTCATCTGCTATTTGAACCATGTTACTTGTGCTGTTACTTTCTTGATTTTACATGACTCTCTCTATCATTAGTTACTCTGTCATTTAATGCATTAATTATTTAAAGCCTGCTTGAACCTGAGATTTAAGTCCTACTGGGCGTTATCGCTCACCCTTCGTTATTTGTTATTGTGTCTCAGGAGAGTCGGACGATGACGTCACACACACCAATGGGACGGGACCAGTGTGATGAGCGACCTGGAGTCAGTTGATGAAGTTTCCCTAGTACTATGGAGTCTAATAGTTATTGCTTTAGATTTCTTTTCAATGTAATGATGTCATTGAGCCCTAGGTATTGGCTCCGAATTAGTGGTTGTAATAGTTTTAGTGATGTTATAATGAAATGAAGAATTTATTTTAATTATTGTTCGTTAGATGCTCTGATGTTTGCGACTGTATGCGAAATTCACGTTACCATACTTTTTGCTCACGTTTTCCTCCGATTTATGCCGCTGCTAAATTGGAGGGGTGTGATATTCCTAAACTGGAACTGGCCATAATGCGAGCATTAACAAATCTGGAACCGTTACGCAGGAGGATATAGACGTCAACATCGGTTGTAGTCAACTGCACAGTTGACGTCAAGGAGATGGCCGCCAACATGGGGTTGGCGTCCAGGGGGTGACCGCCCACTGCCTATTGGCGTCCAGTGATGTGGACGCCAATCTGGTCCTGCAAGTTGGCGGCACAGTGTTGGCCGCCAACTGTGCCAGACAGCCCAAACACCTAATTTCGTCCAATTTAAACATACATTTAGGCTCCAACAATATAATATGAGCATAATTAAATATTTTTACACTTATTACATAAATTATATACATTACACATTATTTATAAGTATAATTTGTAATAATCTCAATTAAAGATAATATGCACGAAGTGTCAAACATATGTATACATATGCACCATAGTTCCATGTATTCTGCATGAATATATATATATATATATATATATATATATATATATATATATGTAATACACACTCTATTATTTTGATATCATACATGTCATAATCAAGTCAATGGTTATTCCAATAAGTAAATCATATGTACGACATTAGATTTATACATCTATATGCGTACAAAGTATAATTTAGTACAACATGCATGAATTTACATAAATATAGCTTGCTTATAATATTTTGATATATTTTACATGCACTGTATTATTTAAGTACCATATACACTATAAACAATTTAGCATGCTAACAATAAACAAATATCATTTGCACAGGATGGACTTATAGATATATGTATACATGGGTATACTCATGAGTAATTATACTTATAACGTACATAAGGTAAAACATATATGCATATAATACCTACATCATTTAGATACATACAAGATTCACATTATTGTTCACACCTTATAACAACTTACCATGCTTGGAAATAGATATATAATTCGAACAAGATTAATATATACGTGCACATATATACATATCATAGCTACATATAATATGCATGGAACACAGTATGCATCTCAACCATTAGATAATATATACATTTAATTATAATACATGTACAAAAGTAAAATCATATATGCTTACAAGATGCATGATAGCACTTCACATTATATATGTAACATTACTTTAATATATCATGCATAATATTTAAATAAATACCTTATATACAAAATTGGCTAATTACTTATATTCACGAAAATAATATACAAATACGCATATGCACATGAACAATTTGTAGTTATAGTATTCGAAAATTTTAATACGTACACTATATTTATGACATGTAAATATCGCATGCTCAATATAAAATGACGGAAAAATTTGGGGTCTCACACACCTTGTCGCCTTCTCAAAGGTTCTGATTGACAGACAGCCTCCTAACCACATGTCACACCTGCACATGCCTCAAGTGAACGCGTGTAAGGCCCTAGTTTTTGTGCATTTTATGGCTGTTTTTATGTTCTTAATTTTCTGCCCAAAATTCTTCTTAACGTCAACATCAATTGACGTTATGGGATGGTTGACGGCAAGAAATGTGTCGTTTACGGTCTGGCCAGAAGATCTAGATGTCAAAATTGATTGACGTTTATTTCTGGTTGATGGCAGCAAAGTGGTCGTTAACTTCTCTGGCTGTATTTGGGATTCTTGATATGAAACCGTCCCGATTTCTCTGGGAGGCAGATTTGGAAAACCCACAACGGTTAGGACTCCCCTTTCCTAGGATGCTTACGACCCCAAACACCTATAAAGCTAGGTCATCTCTACAAAGGGACGACTTTGGCTTAGCTAGGGCTTTTGGGTTTTGGGGAGAGAAAGAGAGAAGGTTTGTGGAGATTGATCCGGTGAACCAGAGGCTGCACCGACGTTCTTCTGCAAGGGAGAGGTTCTTCTGAATGTGGAGAAGCTCTCCTAATGCTGGGAGATCATCTACAAGAGCGTGGAGGTCGAATCAAACCGTGGAGTTTACCTCTTTGGCTTGGTCGAGGAGGGCTTCATCACCCAAATTCGATCTTCAGGGAGTTTTCTAGAGGCAAGTAACTTAGGGGTTTCATCCCAATGACTATCACCTAGGGTTTTAACAATTTTATGGATTTTTATCTAGTGTCTTGGACCCCCAAATTCTCTATCTTTTTCTTTTGGGTTTGTTGGATCGAGATGACACTAATGATGTCCTAGAGGAGGGTGAATAGGACTTCTTGCACTTAAAAAAAAATCTGAAAATAAACAACACTAAATAGAGTTGTTAGTATTTAGTGTAGTGTGTGTGAAACAAGTGAAAACTTGGTAGAAACAATCAAACAAACGCTCAAGAGATTTTATTCTGGTTTGGCCCTTACCACATGGAAGTCCTACGTCTAGTCTCCAAGCAACCTCTTGGGATTTCACTAAACTGCCAAGTGAACTTGGCCTTCTCTCAACCTGAGAGGTATTACAATCCCATTTGCTCCCAAGTAGGTCTTCCCTTACAAAGGGGTACAAAGACTACCTACACCAGTAGGTCTTCCCTTCACAAGCGGGGCACTATAGGGAACAAACCCCCTGCGGGTTATCTGATCACAAAAATGAGAAAACACTTGAGTGCATGTTCAAAAAATGAGCAAACACAGAGAAATAGAAAGGAATATAAATGAGAATTGATGCTCTAACACTTTCTGACTCTAAGTGGGTGGACTGAGAAAGATCTACAGTCACAAAATGCCACCCAACAAAAAAATACTTCTAAAAAGAACTAGAGAGCTTGAAGGTCATGGATTGAAAAAGCAGCTCTCTTTTCTTTTCACTTCAGTAGAAGGCTTCTGAAGACATTTGCTTGCAACAAACAGATTGGAGTTGTGTGCGTTGCTGGGTTTTTTTATGTGTGTATATGTATCTTGTTCAAAAACTTCAGCTTCTATATATGAACTTCAAAGCCCTTAAGTTTCCGTTTGAAACTGTCCGTTAGAAATCTAGCCGTTTGAAGAAGAGCCGTTGATCCTTTGGATGTAGACACTTGGAGACTTCGGTTATATTCATCAGTCGTTCACCTTTTGGTGTTCCAACGTCTTTAGGCTATGTTGGTAGCTTCATGACTCGAAAGATAGTCTTCATTAATGTTCTGTAAACTCCATGCTCAAGACTGAATGCTAAGTCATGCTTCATAAATGTTCTGCAACAAAGGACAAGACAAAAAAAAAGATACCTCCATACTTTCAGAGGTAGGTGAGATGGAAATATATGCAAATTATAAAGAACCTCAGATGGACCGATGTTTAGTGCAATAAAGAGTAGAAAGGCAGTTGTATCCTGAAGTTAAGGGAAGGATATGACAGTGGTAGGTGAGCTCTGACAGATACCCCATGCTGCTTATACCAACCATCGCATTTTCTGTATAGCAATTGTCAAATGGAGAAGAACTATCTTCTGACAAAAAGCAAGAAATCAATTTGTATAATTATTTTAGATCTTATCAAGGATAATTTATGTGATCATTTTGAATATAATTTTTCCTACCTAATAGAATATTTATATGATGGTA
Source organism: Colocasia esculenta (assembly GCA_014218235.1). Lineage (NCBI taxonomy): Eukaryota > Viridiplantae > Streptophyta > Magnoliopsida > Alismatales > Araceae > Colocasia > Colocasia esculenta. Next base: position 147,974,990 of record CM024760.1, on the reverse strand, counting down.
GCAAAAAAAGCTTTATTTTGTAAGATATGTAAGTGTTATTCATTCTATAAAGGATCCCATAGGGATAACAAATATATTGAAATACATAAGATTAAGATTTCATGGATTTTGAGAAATGACAAATTCATACAAGAAATTATTAAGTATCAAGTACACAGGAGTTGATATAGGATACTTCGACATCTCTAAAGTTGCACTAAAACTGATCATAAGCTTCAACTTTTGGAAAGTCAGAGTGATAAGAGTCATCATCAATCGGTCATACTTCGACTTCTAGGGAGTCAGAGTGGAAACAATAATATACTTCGACTTTCAAGGAGTCGGAGTAAAATACAAGGACTTCGACTTCTCACGAGTCGGAGTAAGAGGACTTCGACTTTTCATGAGTCAGAGTGAGGTTCATCAATCAATATCTTACTTCGACTTTAAGGGAGTCGGAGTCCAGACAGACTTCGATTTTTTAGAAGTCGGAGTTGTAGCAACCCAGAAAATTCAGTATTTAAAAATTTGAAATAATAAATTTCTATAAAAATGAAATAATAGAAACATACGTACCATTATCGTATGAGCAAGAATACACCGGAAAATTTCGTAATAATTATAAATCAACCTCAAATATTATCCCTAAGCGTTCCACGAAGAAATTCATGCAATGAAAAATCCGATTGACCAAGCGCACGTCACAATGTGACTAATTATCCAAATTAGGAAACTAAGTCGGAAAACCGTTAACACGGAAAAATAACACGCTCATAAATTAAACGATCATGTTGGAGAGACTCCCAACATCATGAAACGATTACCCATTATCGGAATTGGACCAATGGACCTCTCATAGTCCATGAATAAATTAGGTAAGAAAAATATAATAAAATTTGTAACTTTATTATTTCTTAATTAAAAGGGAAATCCCAAAAGATAAAATCTAATAAATAATGGGCTTTGGTAAATGGACCATATAAAATTTATTGGGCCATAATAGGGATTATTAAATGAAGAATAATAGGAAAATACCCTAAATTCGTAACTAAATTATTACCTAAATAGAAAAGGGGTAATTAATGCATTAAATAGGAAGTTTGAGTTAGAATTGGATTCCGAAACCTACCCTAATAGGTTGGCCACGAATTTGGCTCCCATCCTAACCCAAATAGGAAGTGGAAAGCTTGGGAGGAGGTTAGGAAAGAAGGAAATTCAGAATTTAATAGAAGTTAGAGTACTATTAGGAATTAGAAATATAACACGCATAAATACATCTCTTAAACCCTCTTGGCCGACCCTAACTCGTGCAAAGGGGTTCTTGGATGTGGAGAAGAGGCCAAGGAGGAGGAGAAACCGAGAAGAGGAAGATCCACCAAGCTTCTTCCTCGTTCTTGGAGTTCTAAGCCCTAGAAGATAAATCGAGTCAAAGGTACGCATTCTCACAAGCTAAAATCCTAATATTTCGTCTGTAGATTGTTCCATACATCAGGAACAAAACCCTCAAGTTTTATAATTTTCCATCGAGCCAATATTTTCTTCTTGAATTTAGAAGTTCTGTAACTCTTATGACCCCGAACCTTCATGCTTAATTCACATCTCTTTGAATACTCTATCTCATGCCTCCAAATTTTAATGGGAGATACTGATGCATGATAGGCATCTTTTGCCCCGAAAAGCCCTAATTTTTATCAAGCATGTTGCTCGAATTAAATCATTCATCTCTGCTGCACCTGGAATTAGGTTGCTTCTTGTTCAACTTGGTAGAACTATGTCGATACCATGATTGTTTTCAAATTCCTAATTACTGGAAGTACCCTTGCATGTCTAGATCAATTCAAATCTAGTTTCATGATTTTTCATCGTGTATACAATTAGTTATGATTTTCTGAACTTCCTGTATCAAAATCTAATAATCCAGGACCGTAATCCAAGACAGAGCAGAACTCTGTCAGACTCAGTCCACGGACCTGAGAACGTGACGGCCCGACAGGTCGCGTTCTCAAGCCCATCGCGACTCCTCATCTTGTCGCATTCTGAACGCGACAATACCCTACGTCTCGTTCTGACCGCCTGAGCAGACAGCCCTGTCGCCACCCTTTTCATGCCCTGTCGCTACCTGCCCTACCCCTGTCGCAATCCTTACTGGCCTATGTCAACTTTTTACAGTTATACCCCCAGTAAAAACTTTTTTTAAAAAATGGAGCTACATTGAATGATTTAAAATTCATATTCACGACTTATTTCTAGCTATGATTTCTCTTACACATGCACACACATGAACCATCCATATATGGCTAAAATCTGGCATAAAATATCTCATAATGTATCGGGTAATTTATTGCAATAAAGTATATTAATTGCTCTATTTTAAAGGACTTGTATTCGTTTCTTGCGTTGTTTATATACTGATATCAACGCTCCACTGTTCTAGAATTCCTCTAGAACGTCGAGCACTTGTTTCTATATACACACTTTCTTGGCTTGGACGAACTCCCAGTCGGATACTCCTTCTGCCGGACTAGTGAGTCTTTGTTCAAGGCCTCCGTAAGTCTCCTCTGTCCATGGATTCCCACATGGTCGATGAGCTGGTTGTACCCTAACACTCATTACACCTTTAGGGATCTATATGATCCAAACGGCTATTAGAAATTCACCCTCGTCTTGAATCACGCCGAACCTCTGGACCTGTGCATAACAAGGCCAGTGGTAGGGTCGTGAATTTCCACCTGACTGCCAACACCAAGTGCGTGTGTTGTGCAACTGTTACTATCGCCTGTTTACTCGACGTGTTACGTGCAATGTCCACTAGCTCTCATCTATACTCTACTCGCTCACCTATTCACGTTCACTCTACTATCTCATCTATTCATCTAGTGCTCTTATCTATTTCTTGGTACTCTCAAATTGGCCATTAATTGATTGTCTAAGATAAACAATATAACCAATGCCAGCGCAATAGGGCCCGATCAGGTCCTGGGGGGAGCGCCCGAAAGTGCCATTTGCCTGCGGGAGTTAAATGATCAGGATGTCGGCATTACATCCAAGTGCCATACTATCAAGATTAATCTAAGACAATCAACACAAAGTTCTATATTCTCTCATTGTCTTTTGACAAACAAGTGCTATACTCTCTCTCGGCTATCTTCGGATAACCAAAGTGCAATTACTATCTCGATTGATGAAAGTTAATCAAAAGTGCCAGACTATTCGATTGATAAGAAAATCAATCAAAGTGCAATTTACTCTCTATATGGCCAACTACTTTTTCTCTCCTTGCTATACATGTGTCGTGCTATTGCTTGACGTTGACGTTATTTGCTATCGTGTCGTTGTTGCTTTCTATCGTGACTTGATCTTATTCATTGTGCTATACTTGATTCATCATCTATTTGAACCATGTTACTCGTGCTCTTACTTTCTCGACTTTACATGACTCGCTCTATCTTTAGTTACTCTGCCATTTAATGCACTAATTACTTAAAGCCTGCTTGAGCCTGAGATTTAAGTCCTACTGGGCATTATTGCTCACCCTTCGTTATTTGTCTTGTGTGCCTCAGGTAAGTCAGACTCTGACGTCACACACACCAATGGGACAAGACTAGAGTGATGAGCGACCCGAAGTCAACTCATGAAGTTACCCTAGTACAATGAAGTCTAGTAGTTATTGCTTTAGATTTCTTTTCAATGTAATGACGTCATTGAGCCTTGTGTTTGGCTCCGAATTAGTGGTTGTAATAGTCTTAGTGATTTTATAATGAAATCAAGAGTTATTTCAATTATTGTTCATTAGATGCTCTGATGTTTGCGAAAGTATGCGCAATTGTCGTTACCATACTCGTGGTTCGCGTCTCCCTTCGATTTATTCCGCTGCTAAATTGGAGGGGCGTGACAGGAGTACTGCTAGACTTCGACTCTTCAGAAGTTGGAGTATTATTGTTCATCGATTGATACAACACTTCGACTTTTCTAGAGTCGGAGTCTGAACTCGGAGTTAGTATGGTACAAAGTATATGATGTGGACTTAGAGAAATTTCTGTAAGATAGAGCTGATAGATACTGTATCATACATATCATATTCCTTGTGGTATATTTCAATAGATTTGTCTGTAGAAAGTCTTAAAAGGTTTTGTCGTAGCGAAAACACAATGCTTAAAACTTTAACAATGTTTTAAAGATATAGTTGCTTAAAAATTCTCCCCCTTTTTGTTAATGACCGAAACTTTTAAATAGACAGTGAAAACAAATTTGATTTTGCAAATATGTGTCCTATATATTTGCTTCTTTCTTTCTTTCTCCCCCTTTGTGGCATTAACAAAAAGGACAATATATAAAGATAGATAGAGAAAGATGGATACACAGATGTGGAGAAAGAGATATGTATATTGATTTCTATTAAAGAAAAAAAAATTACATTCAGGAAGCAAACAAAGAACTAGGAAGATACAGGGAAGGAGGGGAAATTCTCTAACTTAGAAATATCTATGTTATAGGAGGATCCTATAGAAGGGATTTTCCTATAAGACTTAATGTGTCTACGATGAAGCTAGCTAATTCTCCTATTATAGTTACCATGGCACAGGGTACTCTTAAGAGGAACAAACTTCCTGCTAGCTGCAAGGTGGAGGAACTCATGGACTGTGATATTCCATTGCAGGCCTTGGGAGTATGCAGCTTCCTTTGCTTGGTAGTACACTAGATACCTCTACATCTATTTGTGTGAGACAGACTTCAAAAGTGTCTCATAACCTTTGCAGAGATATTCAGGAATTGATAGTTTGAGTTTCTGGCAATTTGTATGGTCTTCTGGGTAAGCTGCTGCCCATTGATCTTCAGTAAAACTCTCGGACTCTGCAAAGTAGTTCTGGAAATCAATCATATGCTGAGAGTTCTTTGGAGCATGCATGAGGGCAAACCTATGGAATGACAGGTTGATATGATACTTGATTCTGAATCTGGCAGTAATTCTAATGTTTCTATTGAATACTACTTGGGCAAAAGATTTCCTAGAGGAGATTGCACCTATCAGACTGGGATGCAGTCCAGAGGGCAATCCAACAATCGTTGATGGAGTAATCTCTCTTTGCCCATTGATGATCATTTCCCATTGACCTTTATTCACATCTGGCAAACCCATCCTGAATCTGTTTTCATTGAATTGTTTCATTTTATTGTAGTTGGTCTGGAGCTCTTTTAGGAGGTTGCTAAACAAATAAAAAAATCTATGATTAAGGTGGAGCTGAACATCCATAAACTGGTTTCTAGCCTGCGTGGCTTGAAATTTAGTGGCTTCAGCAAGGTATAGATCTAAGAATTCTCTAGGGGAGAGAGAGTGGCTTTTCTATGTGATGAGATTCACATCAGCCAACTAAACTTGGGAAGTTTGAAGTAAGGAAGGGAGCCAGTCTTCAAATGTGTAGCCTTGCATCCCATGGATTTGAAGAAAAGCTTTAATGGATAGAAATTCTTTGAAGAGATTCATATGGTGTTCAGAATGGTATATGAAGGCATACCAGAATGGGGGAAGAAGGGAGCTATGGTTGTCTTTCAATTGGCGCCCTACTCTAGAGGATAGTACCACACTAGGTACAATCTCACCAAGTGAAAGAGTAGTTCTACCAGAAGAAGGAGTTGAAGAAGTAGGGAGAGAGGAGAAGAAATGAGGAGCTAAGGTGTGAAGAGTGGGTGTGTTTACATTGGGAAGCTGAAAAGTGTGCTTCAGAGGATACATAGAAAGTGAAGTACTTGTGGAAGAGGGATTTTGAGCCTCTGGTTGAGAGGTAAAGGGAGGAGGATTAGATGAGGTAGAGGTAATAGGTTAAGAAGGAGGTGGAGGAGGTTGTTCAACAATAGGAGGAGGTGTATAGTTAGTAGTAGTAGGGAGTAGGGGTGTTCATAAATCGGTTCAACTCGAGAAATCGAACTGAACCGACTGGTTCGGTTCGGGTTGAAGAACCTCACAGTTCAGTTTGATTCTCTGGTGGGAAAACCGAATGAACCGAAATATATATGAAATATATTTAATAGTAAATATTTTCGTGAAAGGAAGCCTAGCCCAGTGGGCTAGCGCTTCACTTTCACATGGGCGGTCCTGGGTTCATCCGCCCTTTATATGGGTTTTTTTTATTTATTTCGGTTCAAACCGAACTGAACTGGTTCGGTTCGGTTCAGTTTGAACAATAATTCGGTTCAGTTTCAGTTCACCCAAAAAATGGGGTGAACTAAACCGAACCAGACCATGTTCACCCCTAGTAGGGAGAGGATTTGGATCAGTAGGAGAAGAAGAAATGGTTAAGGGTTTAGAGGGAAAGACTGGCTGACCACATTTATGGAGTTTCCTCCTAACCCTTCTCTTAAAAGTTTTAACCTTGGGATCGGCTTCTTCTTCCATAGGCTGATCTAGAGATTGCTCCAAATGCTGCTCAGAAACTAACTGCTTCTATGGTGGGTGTTGCTGCTGCTGAGTCTGATCTGGCCCTGCTGCAAGATCTACACTAGGTTGTTCTACAGTCTTGTCTGGCTATGGAAGCTCTTCCTCAGGCTGCTACTACTACTGCTCCTCAGTGTGAATAGTTGGGGGAGCATGAGAACCACTTGTGCTCTGTTGGCACACCAACTGTAATAATAGGTCTTTCATCTGCTGGTCCTCCTCAGACATAAAATCAAACTTAACATCTATCTGCTGGATTTGCATTTGCAGAACTGTCAAAATTTCTTACTTCTTCATGACCAAGTCTACCACATCATCCACACTTTTTCTAGTCTCCCCCTAAGACCTTGGCCGGGTCTCAACAGGTGGTGGAGAGACATGGTGGTGTTCCTCAAAGGTTGGCTCTACTAGAGTGGTGCTTGGGATATCCTCTTCCTGAGCTACTCCCTTGCCCCGGAGATCTCTTAGAATTGATTGATGGTTTCTTCAGGAACAACTTGTTCTGGGGATGGGACAGGAGCCTAAACTTTCTCTTGCTCAACCATTGGTATTTCTACTCTGACTTCCTCACTTCTAATCTGTGGTGGCAGAATTAGAGGAATGAATGGGGAACTTTGTGCCTCATCTGGAAATACTTCATGAGAGCACATAGGGACAGAGTCTTTAATCCAAATATTTTGTGCCTTATTATCCAAAACATAATGGCTTCTCCTCAATGTGGAGAGCCCAATCTTCTCTTTCACAGCCACTGAAATTTCATCATCCAAAACTACAGAAAATCTTCTGAATATAAGGGTCAGCAGGGGTCCATAGGGAAGGGACTCTTGCGGATTCTTGGAACATGCCATCCTTTCCAAGATTATGGAAGGCAAGTTGACCCGGTGCCTCTGAATAGCCCTAAAATGTAAAATGTCATCTCTGGCAGTGATAGAAGAATGTGTTCCTGCTCTAGGGGTGATGTTGTTGGTGATGATGGAGTGGAAGATTCTCTTCTCTACAGATAGCTCATTGACTAGAAGCGCCTTCTTGGAGATAGACCCTAAACTTCCAATTACCCCTAATTTTTGCTTCTCCATGGACACAACTTCACTGATTTTGTGTCATTAATTCAGGCAATCTAATATTTGAACCAACAATTCTTCTGAGATTGTAACCGTAGTACCCTTAACAGAGCCCGATACTGAACCTTCTCTAGTGACTTGGAGGGAAAGGTAAAATGCTTTCAGTGCACCCTTGAAGGTCGGTTCACAAATCTTGTAGAGCTTTGACCAGCCCATGACTTCTAGGGTTTCTTCTACCCAACCTAGTCTACCAGTTAACTGACAAAAATTGACTACCTTCCCTAGACAAATCGAGGCTTTGGCAGAAGATAAATGCTGGAACTATTCGGTGTGAAGAAGGTGCTTTCGGGAGCCCTAGATGAGGCCATCTAGACAGAAAAGAAATAGGAGACTGAGAGGGATGACATAGGAGGTATCGAAAAGGTCCACAGAGGTCAAAGATCCTACCTTTCTTTAGAGGAAATGAGAGATCCTGTAGAAGCTCCGAAGACGGTTCCGTTGGGGTGAACACCACGGGTGGGAACCAGGAAGAAGACGACAGAGGAGTCGGAGTGACTTCAAACGGGTGATTTAGGAATGGAAGAGGAAAGATCTTAATAAAGAAAGGGGAATATGTAATGGACCATTGATGAAGAGATGAACGACTGGGATTAAATGGATAAACCATTGCAATTAATTCCTTTTTAAATGAAAATTAAAATAATAATAATAATAATCTATTTATTTATTATAGACTCCGACTTCACAAACTCCGACTTCTCAAGAGTCGAAGTACAAAACTCCGACTTCATGAGAGTCGCAGAGCCTAAACTCCAACTTTAGAATAGTCAAAGTTCCAGGACTTTGAAATATTTGCGATGAAATAAGCAAATATTATAGTAAATAGTACATTTCTAATCAGGATTGCACATACCTATTTCTCTTCTTATAGATGTAAATTTATCTTCAGGAAGAGATTTAGTGAATATATCAGCTAATTGATTATCTGTAGATATAAAATCAAGTAAAATATCTTCATTACTTACATGGTCCCCTGATGAAATGATGTCTGACGTCAATATGCTTGGTTCTTGAATGTTGTATTGGATTTTTAGTCAAGTTGATTACACTTGTGTTGTCACACAGTATTGGAATTTCATAAAGTGTATGACCATAATCTTCCAGTTGATGTTTGATCCACAGTAGTTGAGTGCAGCAACATCTAGCTGCAATGTACTTTGTTTCTGTTGTGGACAAGACTACTGAATTTTGCTTTCTGGAAGACCAAGAAATTAAGCATCCTGCATAAATTTGACAAATACCACTGGTGCTTTTTCTATCTATTTTACATCCAGCATAATCAGCATCACTATATCCAATCAATTTGAATTCAGAACATCTGAGATACCATAAACCCAATTTACTTGTGTTTATATTATATCTAAAAATTCTTTTAACAAGATTAACATGAGATTCTTTAGGATCAGCTTGAAATCTAGCACATAAACATACACTGAACATTATATCTGGTCTACTAGCAATAAGATAGAGTAATGACCCAATCATGCCTCTATAGATCTTCTGATCTACTTTCTTGCCAAGTGGATCACTATCTAACTTAATTCCTGAGCTCATAGGTCTTCCTAATGGCTTACACTTGTCAAAGTCATATTTAGATAGCAAATCTGAAATATATTTGGTTTGACAAATGTGAGTACCTTCCTTGGTCTGCTTGATTTGCAACCGAAGAAAGTAGTTAAGCTCACCCATCATGCTCATCTCAAACTCACTTTGCATAAGATTTTCAATGAATTTGCAAAGTGATTCATTAGTAGAACAAAAAATAATATCATGAACATATATTTGTACAATCAAGATTCCTTCTAAAAAATTATTAATAAATAGGGTGCTATCTACTTTACCTCTTATAAAATCATGTGATATAAGATAAGCACTTAGTATTTCAAACCAAGCTCTTGGAGCTTGATTCAGACCATATAATGCTTTCTTTAAATGGAAAACATGATTTGGATACTTAGTATCTTCAAAACCAGGTGGTTGCTCAACATAAACTTCTTCTTTTATGAAACCATTCAAAAAAACACTTTTAACATCCATTTGAAATCAATTGATGTTAAGAGAACATGCATATGCTAATAGAATTCTAATAACCTCTAATCTATCAACTGGAGCATAGGTTTCATCAAAATCAATATCTTCCTCTTGAGAATATCCTTGTGCTACCAGTCTTGCCTTGTTCCTGGTTATTACTCCTGATTCATTTATTTTATTTTTGAAGACCCATCTGGTCCCAATAACTGGATGGTCAGAAGGACTAGGGACAAGAGTCCAAACTTGGCTATGTTGGAACTGGTTAAGTTCCTCTTGCATAGCTAGGATCCAAGATTCATCTGCCAGCGCATCATTGATTGTCCTAGGCTTAATGTGAGAAACAAATGCAGAAAAATCACAGGGAATGTTCATACCTCTTGTTCTTACCCTATCATGAGGATCACCGATAATATTTTCTCTTGGATGATCTCTGTGATACCTCAATTCTCTTGGTAGTCTTTCCGGTGGTTCTTCTTGCTGTTGAAGCGCTTCAAGTGGTGGATCTTCTTCTCTTCTTCTTTTTCTTCAAGAGATGTCTATTCCAGATCCCTGCACAAATCTTCAACAAAATCCTCTTCTCCTTCTATTTTCTTAATAGAAGGTTTAGTTTCATCTAATAAAATATAAACTATTTATTCTATAGTTAAAGTTCTTCTATTAAACACTTTATACCATCTAGGTTTTGAGATGTATCCTAGCAGAAAACCATCATCACTTTTAGCATCTAATTTTCCTAAGTTATCTTTACCATTGTTTAAAATGAAACACTTACAACCAAGGGTCGAAGATGATTGATGTTTGGCTTTTTCTCCTTGTATAGCTCATATGGTGTCTTCTTCAAAATTCGTCTGATCATACACTTGTTGATGTTGTAGCAAGCTGTGTTGACTGCTTTTTCCCAGAAATATCTTAGTAGATTGTATTCTGTAAGCATAGTTCTGGCCATGTCTAGTAGTGTTCTGTTCTTCCTTTCTGCTACTACATTTTGTTGAGGTGTTCTTGGAGTAGAGAAGTTGTGTTCTATGCCATTTTCTTCAGAGAACCTTAAAAATTCTTCATTCTTGAATTCTCTACCATGATCAGATCAAATATTGATTATTTGAAGTTTCTGGTTTTTCTGTACTAATTTACTGAACTTCAGAAAGGCTGAGAATGTTTCTGATTTGGCTTCCAAATTTGATACCCAAGTGTACCTTGAATAATCATCCACAATTACATAGCCATAAAATTTTCCTCCAAAACTTACTTTTCTTATAGGTCCAAATAAATCCATGTGAATGAGTTACAAAGGCTTGGAAGTTATCACAATTGTTTTGGACTGAAATGATGTCTTGGTTTGCTTTCCAAATTTCTTCAATTTAGCTTCGGAAGACCTTCAACTAGATCATGCTTGATTAATTTTTTGATCACTGATGTGCTTGCATGTCCTAGTCTTCTGTGCCATAAATCACTCTCCTCACTCTTTGTAGTTGCAAGACATAAGTTAACTTCTTTCAATTCTGCTAATTATAGAGTGTACAGATTTTTGACTCTTTGTGCTTCAAAAACTGTTTTTCCATCCTTTTGAATAATGCACTTATTGTTCTGAAATTTTACCAAGTGACCTTTGTCATACAGTTGACTGATGCTAATGAGATTATGCTTTAATCCTTCTACATACATGACATCTTCTATTAAATCCTTTTCTTGTGTTCCTACTATTCCACATCCTAATACTTTACATTTTCCATTATCTCTATAAGTGACTTGACCAATCTCATCTCCAAAACTTGTAAATAACTTTCTGTCACCTGTCATATGCCTTGAGCACCCACTATCTAGATACCATTTGGAAACTCTCAGGCGACCCTGAAAACAAATTTAACTTGTAACTTTTGGTACTCAAATTTTCTTGGGTCCTTGATGGTTAGTCTTCGGAATCCAACGTAAGTGTCTAGTTGTGCAGGTGCTGATAGTGTGTCCCAGTTGATTACAATGACTACAACATAGATCAAATGCATTTTTTATATGTATAGTGTTTTTAGAGTTCAGTTTTTGTTTATAAACATACAGATTGACCTTTCTCGAGTTTTTAATTTTTTTTCTTTTACAAATTTAGGAGTTGGATATTTTTCAGGATAGATAATATTCTCTTCATTTGTTGGAGGTGTATATTCTACTCCATATTTCTTTTTATCAGTTCTAGCACCTTTCAGTTTTACAAATAGAGATGTTTTACAGTTTGTAATTTTATCTACGGTAGCTCTTAAGTAGTTATTTACTTATTTTAATTTTTCTTCATCCTTCAATTCTTTTAGATTTGATTCAACTTCCATCATTTTACTATTTTATTTTTTAAATCTTCACACAGTAGTTCATTTGATCTTTTAGTTTCATTTTGGTTTTGTCCTAATCCTTCTACTTCATTTTTTAGAAAGATATTAGATTTTTCTTGAGTAAGTAAGTTTAACTTACTTATTTTCATCTATTTAACTATTGTTTTATATTTTTCATATAATTCATTAAACGCACCTTCAAGACTATCAGAATCGGATTCAGAACATGATGTAAAAGAAGTTTCAGAATTTACCTGATCCAGTCTTGCCATGAGGGCTAGATTTGCATTTTCTTCTTATTCTAATTATGAGCTTGAAGAGTCTGAACTTGTAGCTTCTTCATTATCACATGCTACGGCCATTGCATTCTGCTTGTACTTTCTGAATTTTCTTTCTTTACCTTTCTTCTTCTCAAATCTTTCAGCCGGATCTTTCTTCTTGAGCTTAGGACATTCAGATTTGTAATGTCCTGGTTGACTGCATTCGTAACAAGTTGGTTCTTTCTTCTTATCCTTTTTCAAAAATCTCTTTGAACCAAACTTCTTCTTTTTGGCAAGAATCCTTTGTAGTTCCCTTGACAACATGGCTTCATTATCACTCTCATCTGATTTCTCTTTTGAATCTTCAGAGGAAGAGAAATTTGCAGCTTTCAAAGTATTTGACATTTTCTTTTTTGAAGAACCTTTAGAAAATCTTTCCATATTGATTTCATGAGCCATTAAAAAATCAATCAATTTATCAATAGAAAGTTGTGTTAGATCATGTGCCTCTTCAATAGCAGTTACCTTAGGGGTCCAGATATGAGTTAATGACCTTAGAAATTTTCTTACTGTTTCTTCATTAGTAAGAATCTTACCTAGTGAACTCAGACCTACTACTATATTTGAGAAACGATTATACATTTGAGTTATGTTTTCATTAAGAAGCATTTTGAATTATTCATATTGGGAGACAAGAATATCTATTGTAGTTTGCTTTACTCTATCAGTTCCTTCATATGTTACTTGTAGTTTATCCCATATTTCTTTGGCAGTTCTACAAGTACATAGTCTATTAAACTCTCTTTTAGATAAAGCACATCATAGATAGTTCTTAGCTTTATAATTTAGGGACATATTTCTTTTATCAGCTATGGATAAAGTAGAGGTTTCATCACTAAGTATAGCAAAATCACCTTGTTCTATTACCTGCCACAAATCAAAGTTTGTGCCTCTGATGAAGCATTCCATTCTCATATTCTATTACTAATAAACCTCACTATCAAAGAATGGTGGTCTGGTGACTGACTGACCTTCGTATTTGTGAGCTTCAGATGCCATCTCTTCTCAAATCTTTCGTTTCTTCTGAGAAGACCACGCTCTGATACCACTTGTTGGATCGAGATGGCACTAATGATGTCCTAGAGGGGGGGTGAATAAGACTTCTTGCACGTAAAAAAAAAATCTGAAAATAAACAACACTAAATAGAGTTGTTAGTATTTAGTGTAGTGTGTGTGAAACAAGTGAAAACTTGGCTGAAACAATCACACAAATGCACAAGAGATTTTATCCTGGTTTAGCCCTTCCTACATGGAAGTCCTACGTCCAGTCTCCAAGCAACCTCTTGGGATTTCACTAAACTACCAAGAGAACTTGGCCTTCTTTCAACCTGAGAGGTATTACATTCCCACTTGCTCCCAACCAAGTCTTTCCTTACAAAGGGGTAAAAAGACTACCTACACCAGTAGGTCTTCCCTTCACAAGAGGGGCACTGTAGGGAACAAAACCCCTACGGGTTATCTGATCATAGAAATGAGAAAACATTTGAGTGCATGTTCAAAAAAATGAGCAAACACAGAGAAACAGAAAGGAATACAAATGAGAATTGATGTTCTAACACTTTATGAATCTAAGTGGGTGGATTGAGTAAGATCTACAGTCACAAAATGCCACCCAACAGAAAAATACTTCTAAGAAGAACTAGAGAGCTTGTAGGTCGTGGACTAATGAAGCAGCTCTCTTTTCTTTTCACTTCAGTAGAAGGCTTCTGAAGACTTTTTCTTGCAAAAAACAAATGGGTGTTGTGTGCGTTGGTGAGTTTTTTTAAGTGTGTATCTGTGTATGTATATATCTTGTTCAAAAACTCCAGCTTCTATATATGAACTTCAGAGCCCTTAAGTTTCCATTTGAAACTGCTCGCTAGAAATCTAGTCGTTTGAAGAATAGCTGTTGATCCTTTGGATGTAGACACTTGGAGACTTCTGTTATATTCATTAGTCCTTCACCTTTTGGAGTTCCAACATCTTTAGGCTATGTTGGTAGCTTCATGGCTTGAAAGACAGTCTTCATTAATGTTCTGTAAACTCCATGCTCAAGACTGAATGCTAAGTCATGCTTCATAAATGTTCAGCAAGAAAGGACAAGACAAAAAAAAGATACCTCCATACTTTCGGAGGTAGGTGAGATGGAAATATATGTAAAGCATAAAGAACCTCGGATGGACAAATGTTCAGTGCAATAAAGATCAGACATATAGTTGTATCCTGAAGGTAAAGAAAGGTTCTGACAGTGGTAGGGGAGCTCTAACAAATACCCCATGCTGCTTATACCTATCATCGCATTTTCTATAAAGCAACTGTCAAATAGAGAAGAATTGAACTTCTGACAAAAAGAAAGAAACCAATTTGTATAATTATTTTAGATCTTATCAAGGATAATTTATGTGATCATTTTGAATATAATTCTTCCTACCTAACAGAATATTTATTTGATGGTAGCAAGAAAAGCTTTATTCTGTAAGATATGTAAGTGTTATTCATTCTGTAAAGGATCCTATAGGGATAACAAACATATTGAAATACATAAGATTAAGATTTCATGGAATTTGAGAAATGACAAATTCATACAAGAAATTATTAAGTATCAAGTACACAGGAGTTGATATAGGATACTTCGACTTCTCTGAAGTCGCAGTGAGACTGATCATAAACTTCGACTTTGGGAAATTCGGAGTGATAAGAGTCATCATCAATTGGTCATACTTCGACTTCTAGGGAGTCAGAGTGCAAACAATAATAGACTTCAACTTTCAAAGAGTTAGAGTAAAATATAGAAACTTCGACTTCTCAGGAGTCGGAGTAAGAGGACTTCGACTTTTTAGGTGTCGGAGTGAGGTTCATCAATCAATAACTTACTTCGACTTTAAGGGAGTCGGAGTCCAGACAAACTTCAACTTTTCAGAAGTGAGAGTGCTGCTAGACTTCGAGTTTTCAGAAGTCGGAGTATTATTGTTCATCAATTGATACAACACTTCGACTTTTCTAGAGTCAGAGTCTGAAGTCGGAGTTAGTATGGTACAAAGTATACGCTGTGGACTTAGAGAAATTTCCGTAAGACAAAGCTGATAGATATTGCATCATACATATCATATTTCTTGTGGTATATTTCAATAGATTTGCTTGTAGAAAGTCTTAAAAGATTTTGTCATAGCAAAAATACAATGCTTAAAATTTAACAATGTTTTAAAGATATAGTTGCACAACATGGTCTACACTTTCTGCAGACAAGAGGTTGATGGATACATCCTTGCCATCAAGTTTCTGTGTTGACGGCAATCGATCATGTTGTTAACCTCTATTGATGGCAAGACCCTTGCCGTTAAGTGATGTGATTTTTCGGAAATTTTGAATGCATGCATAGGTTAGGGAAATGTTTTCTTGTCAGGTACATTTAGTAGATTGAGCCATGAATTTCTGATGATTTTCTGATCATACTCATAAAGTATAGAATTTCTGTTATGAGTAAATAAGTAGGTTATCTTAGATTTAAATTTGAGATAAATATGTATGATGGGTATTATTGTCACAAAAATTTTCCATGAACTCAGGGTTATTGTGTGCACGTTCAAGGAATGTTTGAACTGTCAGTTTACTATCTTTCTTCTTTAATCAAAATTCCTTATTATATTACCTATGACCTCTGTTAAACATTAAAAATAGATATGTCATCGTGAAAATTCTGAAAAACTATGTATCTGATATATTCCATGCATAGGGTCTATGTTTAAAATTTGAGCATGTTCTGACATCCGTGAATACTATTTCCAATTGTAAGTCATTAAGGGTCATATTAAGTATGATTAATCACAAAATGATCTTTTCTAATGATTAGTTGCATGTTTAGGTTCTGTTAAGCATGTATTAGCACTGTTAGATAGTCATGATAAATTTTGTAACTGGAGTTGCATGTGTTTGAACCATGAGCATATAAATCAGTCATTAAGTGTATGATAATATGTGTTAAACATGTGATCAATGTGAGTAAGTGAATATTGTGCCAAGATTGACACTGCTACCATAGAAGGCTGTGGAGCCGTACTATAGAAAAGTCCCTATGGGAAGGCTCAATGTGTATGTCATATCCTGTGGGCATCATGATGAAATCTTAGAGGTGGACAAGTACCACTGGTTAGAGTGGAGAGGGCTTCTTCCGGTTCTGCGCAGTTTATCAAGATTCGTCACTGTATTGCCTAGGTGATGGGTATGTGTTATGTGTGTGATGTGTCCTTCTTTATGGTGGTTCGGGCTATGTGTCATGGCAAAAATAATGTGTAAAAATATGAATTAAGTGAGAATGTGCAAAGTGATTATGTGAAAGTAATGTAATAATGTGCTTCCATATGTGAGAATGTGAAACCATGTGATTAAACTTTTTTTATATTAAAACAACAAGTAAAATGTTAGAATATGTGATGCATGAGCATATTAGATGTGATAGATATCATGCTAGCATTACTAGTAGACATGTGTTTAGTTTCATGATCAAGATACTTAGAAATGTGCCATGCAATAAGTTGTGAATGATACCATGATTTACATCAAATTCATGTGTAGTCAGCATGTTATAGACTGCTTATTTGGTACTTGTTTATTGCTACATGAACCATGTGATAAATTGCTCTTTGTGTTAAAATTGAGTAGAATGAATGTGATAAGTGCATGGATGTACCAATAGGTTGCTTGCTGAGTCTTTTGTGAAGACTCATCCTTGCTTAAACATACAGGTGAGACAAGTATTGTCACGCCCCGATATTTAGCAGTGGAATAAATACTGGGGTACGTGAACGATACATATAGACGTATCATAGTTGAGTAACGTAGAGTAACAATTAAATATAACAACACATTTGAGACCATAATAATGTCATCAAAAGTACTCTTTATTCCATTCCAACTAATTAAAAACCTTACATCAATCGAGCCAACCAAAGGGCCCATTATTCAAATAAAAATGTTTCACTAATACATAGACTACTTAAATATCTTTTCCTAAACTGTCAACTCCTCACATGGCGGGTGGTCATCACTCTTGCCCTACCCCATCGGACTCCTCTGGTTCCTCATCACTACTTGAAAAGGACAGGATGATAGGGGTGAGCGAACTAGTTCAGTAGGATTTACATCTCAATATTTTGCGGGCACTAATATACATGATTAGCATTTTAAGTAGGCAGGACATGCTTATGAACATGATGACAATGCATGCAATACTAACAGGTCAAATAGCTGAATAGAATGAATATCATATCAGATCAAGTATCAAATTTCATATACAACGGACCTGTAATTCATGAATAGAATCATATCAAAAGGAATTGGCCATACTCACACAGATATCACGTATTCATGTGATCAAACATATCATATCAAATCAAACTTATCATATCACATCAAACGAAGGTACATTCCCACAAATCTTGCATATAAGTTGTGCCATGCTAAGCACCATAAGTCCATACTCCCGCGGTTAATAAGTACATTGGGGTGCTCCTCCCCAGGACCAGATCGGGCCCCTATTGCACAGGCATTAGTCAAATGGACCGAAGTCCTAAGTTGTGCCGAACAAACATATACATATTATGGCCATGGAATTTTAATAACAAGCTCAATGTAATAAGAACATGATCATTCATGGAGTCTAGGTATGACAAAAGCTCAAGAGATTAAATGGCAGCATAACGACGTATCTTATGTTTCATAATTCATTAATGTCTTGACATGAGGATGACTAAGGACAGGTCATACGCAGAACAAGTGCACTCTATCTCCAGGGTACTTCATGGTACAACTAGCTCAGTCTCTATGAGGGAATCCATAGAGTACGGAGACTTACGGAGGTCTTAAGGAAAAGATCGCTAGTCTTCCAATACGGAATGACCGATAGAGAGCTCCCAATTCCCCAAGAAGGGTGTGCCTAATCGTGCAAGTGTGTACGTGAGTCACAGATCTTTCCTAAACATGTATGCAGTTTATGAACAAATAATTGAAACATCAGAAAACATATAACTAAGAAAACTCACATGCAAATCATGATACAACTTAACCAACAAGTCCATGCTAACATGTATTCATCCCCACATTCATAGCATAATCTTATCATTTCAATTTCATAGCAAGCTAGATCGCAAGATAATAATCAATGAACATAAGATAAGTCACATATCATACATTAGAATCATATTCATGTCATTACTGTTTACAAGTTGGTTGGTTCCTTTTAGGCCAATGCACACTATGTAACATAATGTAACATGTTTATAAACCAAGAAAATCTAACATACTAATTGACTGGCTGAAAAGTACAGTCTCGGGTTGGTTTATGAACCGCGTCCTACACAGTGGACATTTTTCAAAGCACGGCGTACAGTTAAACAGACCAAACGTGAAGACAGCTAAATCATGTCGGCCTACTAGGCCGCCTATTCACATGAATTGCATCAGGAAATCCTAATGCATTCCTGAATATTCGTTTAATAATGCAGTGGGCAGGAAAACCGCCTGAATCGCATCGGGGGATCCCTCTGCAGTTCAGACATGCACAAACTCCCACACATCACAAAGTCTCACTCGCGCCGTTGACTGGTCAGAGCAAAAATCACGTCCAGCCTCATGGTCACGATTTAGAGAATCGCGTCGGCCAATGTCGACGCGATACCAGGCACTGGAATCGCGTCGCTTGGACCAGACGAGATTCCAAGTGCAACCCGAAAATGCAGTATACCTGCAATGACTCTCTTTACACGCTTATAACTCTCTATCTAATGACATTTAGACAAAATGTTCAACATGAAAGATGACGAGGAAAACTGATAGAAGTACTTTGATGTTAGGGGTTGGATCTAGTTTTGTCTCGATTCGCATGAAACCTCTGAAGAATGTAAAACATCCTAAACATATGTGACTTCGTTGCAACCTTCATGTTAGGCCTATAACATGAAATATAATGACATTTAGAAAGAACTCTCAACACAAAAGATGACAATGATAATTAATAGAAGAACATTTATAACTTGGTTGGACTTAATTCGGTCTCGAATCATGTGAAAAGCATGGAGAACATAAAAAGCCCTAACTGTGCGCGACCTACGGAAAACGACTAATACTCGACGGATACAACATGAAAATTAGGCAAACCAAGTGCAAATGAACCTAGACATGCAGATCTACATGATGGTATGGGATTTGTTTACTCTTGGCCTGAGATCACCTACCTTTCTACGCTATAAATCCCTTGCAGGTTCTGGGTCAATGTAGAGCGAGGTTGAGGAAGACCCATGTTTTCCCCAGCCGTTCTCCTCTCCTCCTGCGCCCCAAGCTTGCTGCTCACAACCCCAACTCGTTGCCAAACCTTCCCTAAACATTTTGTGATGAGTTCTTATAGATTTAGGGTTCAATTGCATATCCTAATGGGACTAGGAAAGGGGCTGCGAATTCTGCATTCTACCTTCCATACTTGAGGATTTCTCGTCCCAAATGAAGTATCTACACCATGGGAAGGTGTCAAGAATGGTTGGCCATGATTTGGCTTTCTATGCTTGGCTAATGACTCCATTTCAAACCCCAAATTGCCCTTTTTAATTACCCCTTATTTACATGTTCAAATTTTTGTGTATTTCTTGTTCCAATTTTTTTTTATCCTTGGGCCAAATGTGCTCCATTGGCCCAATCTTGTTAATGGGTCCATAATACATGATTTTGGAAGTCTCTCCAACATGTTTATTTAATTTATGGTCAGGTTATTTTTCCGCATTAATAATTTTTCGACTTGGTTTCCTAATTTGGGTAATTAGTCCCGTGTGACGTACACTAGGCCAATTGGATTTTTCGTTGCACGAATTTCTTCATGGAATACTTAGAGATGATATTTGGGGTTGACTTATAATTTTTACGGAATTTTCCGATGTGATAAATTTTACGGAATTTTCTGATGTGTTTTATCACGTACAATAGTGGTACGTAAGTTCTGTCAGTCCGATAATACGAAAATTATTTATTTTTATTTATTTATAATTTTTAAATTACTGAAATTTTGGGGTGTTACAGTTATTCCCGAGATTGAGGAGGAGATAGCGAGGAGTGACTCCGAGCGAGACGAGTAGTAGAGATCTTGGAGGTTATCTACTTAGCTTGTACTTTTCTTATGCTAGTATTTGAGACGATGTTATGTCATGGGCTTGTTATTTATGGACTTTGTTTATTTAATTGGCTACTATATTGACTATGGGATGTGTGTAATGATGATGGAATAAGAATTACTTTCCTTTCCACTGTACTTTCCTTTGTTATTTGTGCACATCTCTACCTACTACGTTGTGTTGGGTACATGTTCCACTGTGACGACACACTTTATATCGATGTGGATTGGTATAATCATACCAGTATACAGGGTGTCGTTACAGAGATTGGTATCAGAGCAACAGGTTGAGATTGTACATAAATAAGCCATCATCCACACAATATTTCAAAGTCTTTATGGAATCAGTCCATATATCTGGAAAACATCTAATAATGAATTGAATGTAGTTAAGAAAATGGTTAGGACTAAATAACTTAGGTTCTAATTGAGTCATTTGTTTTACAAGCAATGGTGAGCCGTGGTAGGTGTGGTACTCAGGCTTGAGAGGATGAGCAGAGACATGAGGAGAGGGGTGAGCAGCAGGCCCCAGCACCCTAGGGTCCCACGGTACTTCCACCACCGCCACCTGTGGACTATGATCTGTTCATGCAAGGCCTGGTCTAGGCGATGCAGACGCAGGCACAGACTCAGGCTACATTGCAAAGATAATAATGTGAAGTGAAAGGAAATAAGTAAGAAAAGCGGCCCAGAAAGAAATGTTGCAAACACAACTAGGAAAATGGGGAAATAGATCAAGCCCAAGCAGATAAAGCGCCATTGGCCAGGTAGAATTGCTCAGAAAATGTGGAAGTAGGTTCAGTCAAAGGAGATAAAGCGCTAATAGTAGGGTAGAATTGCCTATAATCGAAAGGTAAGGAATGGCAGAATAGATCCAGAGAATAAAGTAATTGTGGTATAATTTAAAACGTAAGGGAAGGTAGAGCAAGTATGGAAATGAGTAGATGGTTTGAAAAGAAGATGTAGAAGAAACTCTGTATATGGTTTTGTTTCTTTTTAGGTGATAGTGTGGTTTATTGTCGTTCGTTTTGAATGTCGAGGATGACATTCCTTTTTAGGTGATAGTAATGTAACGTAGCACGTTTTTCGGATCTTCGTGGATCGTCGTTTAGTGGTAGTTCGGATCCACATTTATTGGTTTTGGTGTGGTGCTCATGACCAATGTGGGGTCATTGGGCTTTGGTTGTGGTTTCCACGCGTTGTGTAGGGCTTAGTGGGCCGGCAGGTTAAGCCCATAGTGCCTATTGGTTCACTGGATGTGAACGCGATGGGGGTGTAGGTCGCGTTCTGAACACGACGGTAGTGGGGGTCGCGTTCTGGTTGCTGCTGCTTTGGGTTGACGTCTGCATGTGCGCTGCGTATCGCACGCTGGGGTGGCCTGCTGACGTCGGGAGTGGGAATGCGACGCCCTAGTCCATCGCGACAAGGTCGCGACGAGGAGGTACATCGCGTTCCCAACCACTGTGCGGTTTTTAAGAAGGTTGGCCAAACCGAGCTTTCACAAGCTCTACTCGACTAGGAGGGGAGCTGCTGCAGCTTCTCTGGGCGATTTGGCGTTCCAGCATGGTGTTCGACGCGCTCTCGACGCGAGGACGTCGCATGGAGCGAGGGAGATGTCGTGTCGTAGCCGATTTGCACATTCTTCATGAAGGTAGGGAGTTCTACCTTGATTTGTTATGTGGATTACATATTGATTTGTTTACCACTTTAAAAATAGTAGATACCATGTCTAGGAGGTGAAATGAGCATGAAAACCGGGTTGAAATGGTGTTTAGGGTGATTTGCATGGAAAATTCAGAGATGGTTCCTAGATTAGGGTTTTCGCTTGAGAAGGGGACAGACCCTGCTATCGCGACCAGGTCGCGACAGGCTGACCCGTCGCGATAGGGTTTCTTATCGCGACATGTCATGGCATCGCGATCAGAAGGCGACCTTGTCCTCTATCGCGATCACAGCCGAGGGCCCTACTTTGCATGGTTTTGGGTGATTTGGTTATCTGATAACCGATGATTGACGTGCATGGCTTTGGCAAGTGGTGCATTGGCACCCATAGCGCTCTGTGAGCGTGTTGCCCACGTGATTAGTGGGTGGTTTACGTAGTTGGTGTGGTGTCTTCGTGATGTGAGTATGTGCATGGCGCATACTGTTGTGATGGCTAGGCAATGATGATTCCAGTGTGAACCTAGCCTCAGTCTTGTAACGTCTTTTATGGACTAATAGAGATGGTGTAATTAGTGTAATGTAAGTAAGGTTAAGAGTTGGTGTATAAATGGTGTATATTGTATGTATGTGGCAAGGAGGTCACGTGATGACCAATCATAGGCCAGTTTATGATTGGTTATTGTGGTATACATGTGAGTTCGTGTGGGATAGCTTGTAGGTCACAGGGTGACCGGAGTCAAGCTATTCCTGACATTTGTACCATGGTTTGTAATAAAGAATATATAAGTATATATCGTGGTTTGTGCATTGCCGAGTGTGGTGGTCCGGCGCCTATTCCAGAATGCCTCTTCAGTTGGGTGCCCCAGGTTTTGTGTGAGCCAGGCACCTGTGTGTGCTCGGGGCTTGTCCCGGTAGAGTGGTACCGTCGAGGTCTTGTCGTCTTCTTGGACACCCTCGCTCTCGGGGAGAGTTGTCGTCCGGCTAAGGTAAAGACGGCAGGGGACAGCGACTTGTGAGAGTTTGTTGTTTGGTCACTTGTAGCGCGCTCGTAGCTGGGGGGTTACAGACACCAATACACGTACTGGGCCCTGGCTAGTCCTGTTACCAGTGCCTCACTTTAGAGAGCTGGGGTTAGAGTCTCTAAAGGTGCCAGGCATGGGTCTGCAGGGTGTGTGCCCTGTAGGTTGTGGTTGTTTGGTTGGTCTCCACAGTTCTTTGGCTTTACTTATGTTGTGGAGCGGCAGTTGGACCTTACGTTCGTGACTGTGAGACTGAGAGGTAGTTCTTGTACTGTGTTGTCCGGGTTGGATCTTGGTGTCATGAACCAGTAGTCTGTCCCATGTGGTGGCATTGTGCTTTCCGGCTCTTGCTTTGCTACTGATTGTAGCGTGTGTTGGTTGCGGTTTTACCCGTCCAGGTGTGCCATGGTGTTGGCACGGTTGTTGTTGTGGTTGGTAAGCGGAGACTCACTGGTTATGGTTGATTGGTTGTGGTGTGCCCTGGTAGTGGCATAGTTGTGTTTGTGTTTCAGTGGTGATACCTCGTGGTGGTAGGTACTTGTACCCTTTGTGGGTACTGATTTCTCATGGTATGCTGAGTACTAGCCTTTTCAGGTGATGAAGTGGAGGTCATGCGGTGAGACCTTCCACTTGCTGTGTTTTACCTTCCTTGGGTAAGTTTCCGAATATGGTTTAGTGTGCAATGGATTGGCATCGTGGTAACCAGTCCTGTTACTCAAGTGTGACATTCGATACATCGTGGTTTAAGGGTATAAAGGATTAGCTCTCGGTTAGCAGTCCTGTTATCTATGTGTTGGAGGTTTGCCAATGAAGCCAGTAGCTTAGGCAATGGTTTGCCTGTGTGGCTTACAGCTTAGGCGATCAGCTGTTGAGGTGGTGTGCCTGTGAGGCTTGTGGGCTAGGCTTTATAGTTATTAGGCAGACTAGTAGCGTGGTGCTAGTGTTGATGTCTCTTCTTCTTTCCGAAATTTGATGTGAATTGATATAGTTATACTTTGCTGTGAGCATGATATGGTTTAGCTACCGGTGTTTCTAGTGAGACCCGTTGGGGTTGAGGTCCTCCCGATTTATGTGTAGTTTTTGGGTAATCCCCTACTGAGCAAGTGACTTGTTGAGGCTCACTACCTTACAGTTTTTTTTAGGGTTTACCATTGGTTTTGCTTGCGAAGGCGTTGTGACAGACTTGTACCACCAGTAGTAGTGTTAGTACAGTTGTGTGAGCTTATGCTCCCTCGGGGTATGCCTCAGGTATTTATACTCCTCTTAATTTGGACATGTAATAATGTAATGGGACAGTTGTAAATTGTTATATGCATATATGAGCACATGTTCTTTCTTGTGTCTCTTACTGTTGTGGTTTGTCTTTTATATTCTTCCTAGACACGTGTATGAGCTATCCCTTGCGAGACTTCGGTCCGTTCGTGGGAGACGGATCTGGATATGGACCCTTATTGGGTATAGATATCCAGGGCCGTTACATGGCAGCTTAGAGTGTTGGAAGTTAGTAGGGAAATGCCTGAAGTGTGGTAGCGTCGAGCACCAGATCAGAGACTGCCCCAGACTTTAGCAATTTGCACAGAGAGGAGCTCCAGCCCCAGCTGCGGCAGCAGCACCAGTGACCGGAAAGTCAGGAAGGCCTCGGGCCCAAGCTTGAGTGTATGCACTTGCACGTGAGGATGCTGAGTAGGCAGTGAACGTCATTGAAGTTACTGTTTTAGTTATGGGCATGTAGGCTCGAGTGTTGTTTGATACGAGTGCTACACACTCATTTGTTTCCGAGCAGTTTGCTAAGCAGTTAGAGGCAGAGTCTGGAGCGGAGGCAGAGGAGTCAGAGGTTCCCTTGTCTGTGCACACACCATCAGATACTATAGCGACCAGGAAGTGCATCTCATCTTTACCTGCGTGCATTGAAGACCGAGGTTTATTTGGGTGCTTCTACTTGCTCAAGATGAAAGACTACGATGCCATACTTGGTCTGGATTGGCTTGAGGAGCACTATGCCTTGGTCGATTGCAGGGGGAAGAGAATTACTTTCCGTATCCCTGGTGAGGATGAGTTCTCCTATCCTTTGCCTAGGAATTTGGCGGGAAGGCTTGTGATCTCCACCATGAAGGCTATGAAGATGGTGAACAAGGGTTGTGACGCTTTCCTTGCCAGTGTGGTCTTAGTTCCTAAGGCCAAACAGTCACCTACCCTTGGGGAGATCGAGGTTCTGCAGGAATTCCCAGAGGTATTCCCTGATGATTTGTCTATATTGCCACCATCAAGGGAGATAGAGTTCACTATTGAGTTGCTTCTAGGCGCCTCACCTATCTCTAAGGCTCCCTACTGGATGGCACCTGTGGTGTTAGCTGAGATGAGGAAGCAATTGCAGGAGTTACTTGACAAGGGGTTTATTCACCCTAGTGTGTCACCATGGGGTACATCTATATTATTCATGAAGAAGAAGGATGGTTCCCTCAGGTTGTGCATTGACTACATAAAGCTCAACCAGGTGACAGCTAAGAACAAGTACCCCTTGCTGCGCATTAATGATTTGTTTGATCAGCTACAGAATGCATCCATGTTCTCCAAGATCGATCTGCGATCCGGCTATCATCAGTTAAGGATCAAGGAGGAGGATGTTTCTAAGACTATATTTAGAATCAACTATGGACACTATGAGTTCCTTGTGCTTCCATTTGGTCTAACTAACGCCCCTGCAACGTTCATGGATCTCATGAATAGGGTGTTTAGGCCACACTTGGATAGCTTTGTTGTGGTATTCATAGACGATGTGTTAGTCTACTCCCCTAATGAGGCTACATACTATGAGCATCTGAGGACAGTTCTAGAAGTTCTCCGAGAGCACAAGATGCATGCCAAGTTCAGCAACTGCGACTTCTGGATGCGCGAGGTTCACTTCCTTGGGCATGTCATCTTAGGCGCTAGAGTTGTTGTTCATTCGGCAAGGGTGCAGGCAGTGTTAGAGTGGGAGACTCTGAGGACACCATCTAAGATCAGGAGTTTTCTTGGGTTAGTAGGTTATTACAGGCGTTTCATAGAAGGCTTTTGCTCCATAGAAGCACCTTTGACCATGCTGACCAGGAACGGGGTTAAGTATGTGTGGTCCGAGAATTGTGAGAGCAGTTTCCAGAAGCTAAAGACAAAGCTGACATCTCCACCCGTGATGATATTGCCTAGAGGTGCCGAAGGTTTTGAGATCTATTCAGATGCTTCACAGATAGGTCTTGGTTGTGTTTTGATGTAGCACGGTAAGGTAGTTGCATATACTTCTTGCCAATGAAAGAAGCTTGAGCATAACTATCCGACCCATGACTTGGAGTTAGCAGCTGTAGTACATGCACTGAAGATCTGGAGACACTACCTCGATGGTGCCAGGTTCGAGGTGTTCACATACCCCAAGAGCTTGAGGTACCTATTCTCTCAGAAGGAGTTGAACGGTAGAGAAGGTGGATCGAGTTTCTTAAGGACTACGACTTCGAGTTTTAGTAACATCTGGGGAAGGTGAATGTCATGGCAGATGTGCTCAGCTGAAAGAGATCTCTACTATAGCAAGATTGGAAGATGCTAGAGGATGTGGCTTATGCCATGACCAAGCTAGAGCCATGGTTATGTCAGGCTTTTGTGGCACAGTTGTCCATCCGATCTACTGTGTTGGACGAGGTGATAGAGCAGCAAGGTGTAGATCCCAAACTTCATAAGATGGTGGGCAAGGCAGGTATTGCTCGTGATGATGACAGTGTTATTAGATTCCAGCACATAGTATTTTGTACCAGATGTCGTGGAGCCTCGTGAGCGAGTACTTGCAGAAGCTCACAGGTCGCGGTTCTCCATTCATCCAAGTAACACCAAGATGTATCAGGACTTGAAGCAATCCTTCTGATGGTTAGGCATGAAGAAGGACGTGGCAGAGTTTGTATCTCGGTGTTTGGTGTGTAAGCAGGTTAAGGCCGAACGTCAGTGACCATTAGGCCTTATGCAGAAGATGGAGATACCTGTGTGGAAGTGGGAAGCGATCACCATGGATTTTGTGACAGGTTTGCCCAGGTTAGCTAAGGGAAATGACTCGATATGGGTGGTCGTGGACCGTTTCTCCAAGACTGCTCACTTCTTACCTATGAGGAAGAAACAGTCTGTGGAGAGCTTGGCGAGGCTTTATGTAGGCAGCATGGTGAGATTGCATGGTGTGCCAAAGTCCATTATCTCAGATAGAGACCCACGATTTACGTCGAGGTTATGGCAAGGTCTTCAGGAGGCTTTGGGTTCTCAGTTGAAGCTCAGTTTGGCTTTTCATCCTCAGACAGACGGTCAGTCTGAGGGGACGATTCAGACGCTCGAATACATGTTGAGTTTGCTTACAACAACCGTTTTCACGCAAGTATAGGCATGGCTCCATTTGAGGCTTTGTACAGTCGGCCCTATAGGTCTCCTTTGTGTTGGGAGGAGACTGGTGATAGGCTGTTGATAGGACCTGAGTTGGTTCAAGAAGCTTCAGATAAGATCCAGCTCATCAGATAGAGGTTGATTGCAACGCAGGATAGGCAGAAGAGCTACGCCGACAATAGAAGGAAGGACTTAGAGTTCGAGGTTGGCGAGCATGTTTTTCTCAAGGTATCACCTACACGAGGCGTGGTCAGGTTTGGCAGGCATGACAAGCTGAGTTCGAGGTTCATTGACCCATTTGAGATTCTCAGGTGGATGGGTAGTGTGGCGAATGAGCTAGCTTTACCCCCAATGCTAGCAAATGTGCACCTTGTATTTCACGTGTCTATGCTCAGAAGATACGTGCGATATCCATCACATGTCATCAACCACGAGCCAGTGGAACTTCAGCCAGATTTGTCATACGTGGAACAACCATTGGCCATCT
Source organism: Colocasia esculenta (assembly GCA_014218235.1). Classification (NCBI taxonomy): domain Eukaryota; kingdom Viridiplantae; phylum Streptophyta; class Magnoliopsida; order Alismatales; family Araceae; genus Colocasia; species Colocasia esculenta. Next base: position 147,947,109 of record CM024760.1, on the reverse strand, counting down.
TAGATCGTAAGGTTCAGCACCTCAGGAATAAGGCTATAGCTTCAGTGAAGGTGTTGTGGAGGAACTTCTCACGAGAGGAGGCTACATGGGTGGTCGAGGAGGCTATGAAGAAGCAATACCCCTATTTGTTCAGTTAGTATTTTTGTTCTAACTTCGGGGATGAAGTTTTCTTTTAGGGGGAGAGGGTGTAAGGCCCTAGTTTTTTGTGCATTTTATGGTTGTTGTTATGTTCTTAATTTTCTGCCTGAAATTCTTCTTAACGTCAACATCAATTGACGTTAAGGGCTGGTTGACGGCAAGAAATGTGTTGTTTACAGTCTATCCAAAAGATCTAGACGTCAAAATCGATTGACATTTATTTCTGGTTGACGGCAGTAAAGTGGTCGTTAACTTCTCCGGCTGCATTTTGGATTCTTCATCTGAAACCGTCTCGATTTCTTCGGGAGGCAGATTTGGAAACCCCACAACGGTTAGGACTCCTCTTTCCTAGGATGCTTACGACACTAAACACCTATAAAGTTAGGTCATCTCTGAAAAGGGAGGACTTTGGCTTAGCTAGGGCATTTGGGTTTTTAGGAGAGAAAGAGAGAGGGTTTGTGAAGATTGATCCGGCGAACCAGAGGCTGCACCGACGTTCTTCTGCAAGGGGGAGGTTCTTATGAACGTGGACAAGATCTCCTAACGCCGAGAGATCGTCTGCAAAGTGTGGATCTCAAATCAAACCGTGGAGTTTACCTCTTTGGATTGGCTGAGGAGGGCTTCATCACCCAAATTCGATCTTCAGGGAGTTTTCTAGAGGCAAGTAACTTAGGGGTTTCAACCCTATGACTATCACCTAGGGTTTTAGCATTTTTATGGATTTTTATCTCTTTAAATTCTCTATCTTTTTGTTTTCAGTTTGGACTTTCTGCAGATAGTAGGTTGACAGCAACATCCTTGCCGTCAACTTCCTGTGTTGACGGCAATCGATCATGTTGTTGACCTCTATTGATGGTAAGACCCTTGCCGTTAAGTTCTTCTGATTTTCTAGAAGAGTGTTTGTAACACATGTGATGTGATTTTTTGGAAATTTTGAATGTATTCATAGGTTAGGGAAATTTTGTCTTGTCAGGTACATTTAGTAGATTAAGCCATGAATTTCTGATGATTTTTTGTAATGACCCCGAGAATCCGACCCTCGGCCCTCGCCGAGGACCCGATTTTCGCAGTCGCCGCCCACGGATCCGAGACCTGGAAGGGCTATAATATAATTCTAACAGAATATGTAAAGGAAATAAAAGTCAACTGCTGACTAGGAGCACACACGTGGAAGCAGAAAGAAAAGCAAGACCGCTGCGTATCACTCTAGGTACAGTCCCAACACATACAACTAGTACAAGTAAAGAGAAGGGAAGAACAAGTCCCTTAGGGGCATACCCCGAGGGTGACATACAACTGAGAGAGGGAAACCACTGCTAGCTATGGGGTCCATGACTACCACCCCGTCTCCTCCACCTGGAGCGTGCCCTGCCGCTGTTGAGAAGTCTCACCTGGAAAAGGAAGGGATGAGCTTCACAATAGAAGCTTAGTAGGGACTGCCAATCTCCTACTAGCTCTAACAGGTAGTCAAAACTATGTACTTAAATAAATGACAACAGTTATGTTTACTACGCTACGAAGGAAAGTGCGGAAGCAAAGCTACTAACTAACAATGGTACGGAGAACACCACGGTTGGAAACTCCGTAGAACCTGCACGATGTGACCACCACACGGCTGGCTACGCAGACGGGGAGAACCCTGCCTGGACAAGAGACAATGGCTATGGAAAACACTACCACTAGTCAACCGGTCAGGTGCGTCCATTGACGTCATATCCTCGACCCAGGTCCAAACCTCCCCTCTCGTCAGAGTGAGGCAGGAACACAAAGTAGCACAACAGTAATCACCGTAGTCTGGCCGGACTACGGTCCCACGCCTGGCCTCTCTAGGTGGTTCCAGGGCCACAAAGAGCGAGGCAGTGAGAAGAAGGACTGGTTGGCCTGCACCGGGTAGAACTCCGGTCGTCCTCGGTGTCACAGGCTAACTAGGAGAGCTCTACAAACAACTTGATGCCACTTCCTAACCACCATTTTCCCCTCAACTCCAGAGTCCATGACTAAAGTATGCTTGTCACCCCGAACGTTCCCTCTAAGGCACACGAGGATGGGGGTCTCAGGCAACGGTAACAACCTCTCTCATGGGACAGGCCCTCAGGTGCTGAGCACTAGGCGAACGAGTAGTGTAGAACCGTACTAGGGAACTAGAACGGGTGCCATGGGTACAGTAAGAAGTGGAAATGGTGAAGACTCCACAAAAAATAGACTTCACAAGGACTTAAACCTATCTCTACTATAGTCGCGACGCATCGGGCCGTCGCGACCATGTCGAGACGCCCTACCCTATCGCGACACTATCGCGGCGGCCCAAGCCGTTGCGACCTTGTCGCAACGCATAAGAGCGTCGTCATGATGTCTCGGTGGCCATGCCGGTCGCGACATCATCGCGACCTCTATAGTGGTCGCGTCTTCAGCCGAGAGGGGTTCTGGGACGATCCTCCCGAAGACCACCCCAAAACTGATACATTCACATTCCACAGGGGGAGGGGAGTATGGGAAACGCATGGGAAAGCTCATAAATCATCCAAACCACCCTTGAACCCCACAAAACATGGATTTACAAGAATCTACGCTCGATGGAAATCTCACTCAACACGAGCATGATTCCTCACACTCCCACAACCCAAACCACGAGAAGAACATGAACTCAAGGGGGACAAGAGCATGCTTAGAATGAGTGGGAGAAGAGGGTCCCTACCTCCACAAGTAGAGCCGACCCGTTAGGGCCTTCACGTCAGAATGGCCACCTCCTCCTCGCTCCAAGCACCACAAACACGTCCCCTACACGAAGGAGACGTCACTGCCTCACCACGAGCACCCAAAACTGCCGGAGAACACAAGAGGGCTCGGGAGAGGGAGAAGAGGGAAGAAGAAGAAGAAAAGGGGGAGAGGGGGAAATGGAGTGCAGCCCTCAATTTTAAACCGATGGCCCCCAAGACACGACAGGTCGGCCCGACGCGACAACGAGCATGTCGTGACGCCCATGAGCGTCGCGACAAGCGCGACCCCAAACGGTGGTCAAACCTCGAAGACCAGGAAACCATAACGCGACGGATGACCAGGTCGCGTCAACGTTGTACGCACCTAACACCCAACAAGACCGTTCTGATAGATGGGATAGCGGTCAAGTCTATCAGAAAAGCAGTCGTGTCACCTACAGGCGGCGCGACAATAACGCGACGGCCACCCCCGTCGTGACAAGAACGCGACGGCCAGGTGTGTTGCCACATAAACCCTGCCATGGCGGGCTTCCCCGTCGTGACCCTGAGGATGGGGCCAATGGCCCAAGGGGCCGGGTCTTACATTTTCTGATCATACTCGTAAAGTATAGAATTTTTTTTATGAGTAAATAAGTAGGTTATGTCATATTTAAATTCAAGATAAATACTTATGATGGGTATTATTGTCACAGAAATTTTCCATGAACTCAATGTTATTTTGTGCACATTTCAAGACTATTAGAACTATCAGTTTACTATCTTTCTTATTTAATCAAAATTCCTTATTAAATTACCTAAGACCTCTGTTAAATATTGAAAATAGATGTAGTATCGTGAAAATTCTGAAAAATTAAGCATCTGATATATTCCATGCATAGGGTCTATTTTTAAAATTTGAGCATGTTATGACATCCGTGAATACTATTTCCAATTGTAAGTCATTAAGGGTCATATTAAGCATTATTAATCACAAAATGATGTTTTTTGATAATTAGTGTCATGTTTAGGTTCTATTAAGCATGTATTAGTACTATTAAACAGTCATGATAAATTTTGTAACTGGAGTTACATGTGTTTGAACCATGAGCATATAAATCAGTCATTAAGTGTATAATAATATGTGTTAAACATGTGATCATTGTGAGTAATGTGATTAAGTGAATATTGTGCCGAGACTGACACTGCTACCATAGAAGGTTGTGGAGCCGTACTGTAGAAAAGTCCCTATGGGGAGGCTCAATGTGTATGAGATATCTTGTGGGCATCAGGATGAAATCCTGAAGGTGGACAAGTACCACTGGTTAGGGTGGAGAGTGCTTCTCCCAGTTCTGCGCAGTTTATCAAGATTCGTCACTATATTGCCTAGGTGACGGGTATGTGTTATGAGTGTGATGTGTCCTTCTTTATGGTGGTTCGGGCTATGTGTCATGGCAAAAATAATATATAAAGATGTGAATTAAGTGTGAATGTGAAAAGTGATTATGTGAAAGTGATGTGATAATGTGCTTCCATATGTGAGAATGTGAAACCATGTGATTGAACATCTTTTATATTAAAATAGAAAGAGAATATGTGATACATGAGCATATTAGATGTGATAGATATCATGCTAGCATTACTAGTAGACACATGTTTAGTTTCATGATCAAGATACTTGGAAATGTGCCATGCAATAAGTTGTGAATGATACCATGATTTACATCAAATTCATGTGTAGTCAGCATGTTATAGACTGTTTATTTAGTACTTGTTTATTGCTACGTGAACCATGAGATAAATTGCTTTTTATGTTAAAATTGAGTAGAATGAATGTGATAAGTGTATGGATGTACCAATAGGTTGCTTGCTGAGTCTTTTGTGAAGACTTATCCTTACTTAAACTTACTGGTGGGATAGGTATTCCCGAGATTGAGGAGGAGATAGCGAGGAGCGACTCCGAGTGAGAGGAGTAGCAGAGATCTTGGAGGCTATCTACTTAGCTTGTACTTTTATTTTGCTAATATGTGAGACGATGTTATGTCATGGACTTGTTATTTATGGACTTTGTTTATTTACTTTGCTACTATATAGACTGTGGGATGTGTGTAATGATGATGGAATAAGAATTACTTTCCTTTCCACTGTACATTTCTTTGTTACTTGTACACATCCCTACCTACTACGTTGTGTTAGGTACATGTTCCACTGTGACGGCACACTTTATATCGATGTGGATTGGTATAATCATACCAATATAAAGGGGGTCGTTACAACGCGACACCTGGCACGTTGCCTTCTCACACATGTGTGCGAACACGTGGCACACTGGGCACAGACAGTCAAGAGGAATGTGACACAGGGGTGTTGCCTAGTTGACGAGCCCAGAGGGGGGGTGAATGGGTCTTTAAAATTAATCTAGAAGATACCTGTAACTAAAAAAATTCACACAAATGTTCTTCAAAGTAGGTTAGTGACAGTTAGTTTAAATAACAAACACACAAAGACGACAATCACACAACACAAGGATTATCCTGGTTCGAACCTCCTTTCCTTAGGAGTCCTACGTCCAGTCCCTGAGCAACAACTCAGGATTTCACTAACTAGGGTACAGTCCCCCTAAGGACACTACAACACCCAGCTCAGCTGGTCTTCCTTCACACCCGAAGGGAACAACACCCTGGATACCACACCAGGTCTTCCTTCACAACCGAAGGGAACAACACCCTGGATACCACACCAGGTCTTCCTTCACAACCGAAGAGAACAACACAAAGAGAGTGAATGAAATTCAAGCCCCTAGATCAAGCTTTTGACAAGCAAGGATCTGAAGCAACTATAACTGAGAGTAAAGATATTTAAACAAGGCACACTCTCAGAACTTGTAAGGCCCTCTAATTTCCGTCGCATTATTTGTATTTATGTGTGTATGTTTGCACTTGTGTATGTATGTACATATTTACGTACGCATTAATTAGTATAATTACGTGTGCATGTGTTTATATTAAATATAGATAATGCATGTATTGCATGGTGATAGTATGGATACAATACCGTATGTATATTACATGTATATATGCATGGTATGCATGGTTTTCTGCATAATTTAGAGTTCTGGCCGAAGGCCATCTTGGCATCAACCCCAGGCCGCTGAGGTGGTGTCAGCGTCCAGACCTGGATGCTGATACTAATCTGGGCGTCCAGCGATATGGACGCCAATTTCTCTGACCTGCATGCGCAGCAGAGCTGCAAGCTTCTGAAACAAGGTATGGCCACCCATTGGGGGATGTCCCCCAATGGCTCTGAGGGTGTCCTATCACCCTAGTGAGTGGGAGAGAGACTCTCCTTAAGTCTAAACCCGAAATGGCCTCTCCCCACTCTTCCCTTCACCCTTGCAAGAAGAGAAAAGAGAAAGGAAAAACCCTAGAGAGAAAACTGTGAGAAAACCCCACCTTGGCACCCAAAAGTCCGACCCCTTGGAGGTTGATCCGGCCATCTTCCCCGACAAGAAGGAAGCTGGAGCAAAGGAGAAGGCTTCCCCATCGTCCCTTGCTGTGGAGCTCATCCAAGAACCCGGAGGAAGGTGATCTTGGAGGCCTTTCTGCAACTTTCTTGGGACTGCCCAAGGAGGTCTTCACCGAGCCCTAGATCCCTTGGAGAAATTTTTGAAAGGCAAGTGACCTACCCATGATGTCCCCTTATGAGTCTAGGTCGGTTTATGATTTTTAAGTATTTTTCCTCGAGTCCTAGACCCTCCCATTCACCCAAGTTTCAAGCTCGGGTCTGTGTTTCTGCACAGACCTGATTCGACGGCAAGGTCCCTGGACGCCCAGATCATGCTTGGCGTCCATCGACCATGCCGCTGACCCTGAGTCAGCGGCCAGAGACCGCCGCCAAGTTCCTCAGGACAGAACAGTGAACTGTTCTGCCCTTCTTCTACATTAATTTCGATATGGTTTCCGTGATGAGGATATATGGTAAACCTTATACTCTATGTATAGTGTTAATTGTGGTGTGTGAATGAATGTGGGGTGTGATGGTGAATGTGGGAAATGGTATCCCTTAAACTTGTGAGCATGAATTGTCGAAATTCTTGCAAATCCATGTTTCATGATTAGGATTAGTATGAATGCCTTGGTTTTGGTCTGATCATGAAGGTTAGTGGGTCAGTATATGTGTTTGCAATTTTGGTAATTTATCCATGCTTGTGTAATTTGCTAATAAATCCGGCTTGGTAAAATAAAAGCATGCAAGAATGGTTGTGATGAAATCCATAGATGTATGCTTTAGGGAAATTTCGTATTCTCAAATCATGTAAATATATTAGTAGCCTCTGTTTAAAAGTAAGTGGTAAATTGCAAGATGTGTTAAACCCCATGTTAAATTAAATTGTGAATGGCATGCTAATTAGGTGTTTTATTTACTGTAAATTTCATGTAGCTCAGAAAAATCTAAAAATTGAGGGTATAATCTTGAACCCGAAAACAGCATGTGGTTAAAATTTCAGGTCATTTGGATCAGTAAATAAAAGTTATGTATTTTTCATGTGAATGTGATAATTTATGCATATTATCGTAATGTGATTAGTTATGGTCTAAAACCAACATGATGAGTGTGTTTACTGTGTGTTAAACTCCTGAAATCTGTAGTACCATGTTAGGAAAAACAGAGATGTACATGTGAGTGAGAAAGTGAATGAGATGAAGTGTTATGTGTAAAACCATGTGTAAAATGTGTAAATGTGTAATGTGACACTGCTTCCGTAGAGGGCAGTGGAGCTGTATCAGGGAAAAGTCCCCCTGAGAAAGTTCAATGTGTAAGTGACCCTAAGGGCATTAGGGGGAAATCGTGGAGGTGGACAAGTACCACTGGTTAGGGTGGAGACTTGTTCTCCCGGTCTGCGCAGTCCAAGAGTCGCCATTGGAATGCCTAGATGGCGTCTATGTGTAATGTGATGTGTATATGTCCTTCTTTGGTGGTTTGGACTATGTGTCACGGCACCTAAAATGTGTAATGTGAAATGTGTAATGTGTATGTGTCCATGCGTAAATGTGTAAGTGACAATGTGAATGTGTATGTGTAAAGTGAACCATGTGAAAGAGGGAATTTGTGTAAAGAAAATGTGAAACTCAAGATGTGAAAAATGTGTTATTGAAACCTATGTGAGACAAATCTGAAACCATGTGAATTCAGTAAATTCATGTTATTATCATCATGTTTAAATGTGCAAAGATGTCTAGAATCCATGTTAGGGATAATTAGTGAACACGGGCACAAGATAGCATGAATGGTTGTTAACATGATATGTTTTATGCATTATTGTAGCTCTCATGCATAGGTTTTCAGCCATGAAACCATATGAAATCAGCAACCTAAAGCATGTGAAAAGGTCTATGTAGGTGTTTAAAAATATGAAAAATCCATGCTAGTTGTGTTCCCTTTCATGTATGTAAAATGTTCATGTTGATAGCTCTCATGTTTTGCTCTTTATTAAAGTTTCATGAGTAAATTGAATCGAGATCATGTGATAGGTGAATTTCATTTTCTTTAGAAATCTGAAAGCATGATTCATGTATAAAATTGTAAAACTTCCATGATAGGTTGAGACTTGAATTGGCTAGCATGCTAGGTGTTGCAAATTGTAAATGTGCATGTAGAAACCACTAGGACTTGTAAGTGTATATCATGAGTAGTGTTGCTTGCTGAGTCCTTGGACTCACTCCTTGCTTCGGCGTACAGGTGTAGTTGGTGACGTGGCACCTTTGGAGGAGGCAGCAGAGACGGACTCCGAGCGCGGAGATTAGCTAGCGTTGGGAGTTTTTTGAGATTGTGTATTTCATAAGTATGTAATTGAACATTGTATTAGAGTACATGAAAAGAATGTAAAAGTGTGGACAATTGTATTTCCATTTCAGCAATTTAATTTATGTGAACTTTAGTTCCTTTTATGTTAATTGCAAATTGCATGTATGTTTAATGTGGATGATGAATGAATGGAGACTGTTGTCTTTTACTTCCGCTACTCTGTTGTATATTCGCGTGTATCTCAGCTGTACGTATCGTTTGGGTAAATGTCCCACTGTGAGGACTCTCGCTATACCGACGTGGGTTGGTATAACCGTACCGGTATAATGAGGGCCGTCACAGAGATTGGTATCAGAGCGACCGGTTGAGATTGCACATGAATATACCTAAGTCATCATCCCCATTGCATGCTAAGTATGTCCACATGTGTAGAAAACACTAATAAGGAGTGAAAGATAGATAAGAAAATGGTTAGAGAACTTAGTAACCTAGCTCTAATGGTGGCTGAAATTTTATTACAGCCATGGCTTCCCGTGGACGACGTGGAGGTGTGCCAGCTCGCGACGACGAGCAGAGGCGTGAGGAGCGGGCGGAGCAGCAGGCCCCGGCCCCACAGGGTCCTGTGCTTCCCCCACCACCGCCAGTGGACTATGGAGTATTCATGCAAGGTCTGGTGCAAGCCATGCAGACGCAGGCCCACACCCAGGCAGCACTCCAGGCCCAGTTGGAGGCCCAGGTAGAATAATGAAACAACCTAGTAGTTGCTATTTAAATTGTGTGATATTGTGTTTATTGTATATTGTTTATTGTTTAATGTAGCAGGCTCAGGCCCCAGCTCAGGACCATGGTGGACCTTCCATCATGGAGCGATTCAAGAGGATGACCCCACCCTCTTTTAAGGGGGAGAGTGATCCGCTAATGGCAGAAAGCTGGATGAGGGAGACGGAGAAAATCTTCCGAGCTATCAGGTGTCCTGATGAGGACAAGGTGACATTAGCCACCTACATGCTACAGGTATGCTTTAGTTATGCTTGTATGTTGTTTGTCAAGTTAGAATTTGTTAGTTAGAGCTTATGAAGGTGTATTGCAGGAGAGAGCTGATGTATGGTGGTCCTCCCTACTACGTACACGCTTTGAGGACGGAGCAGTAGACGTGGCGTGGGATGCGTTCGTGAGGCTCTTCCGAGCCAAGTTCGTCCCAGAGCATATCCAGGACAAGATGGAGCAAGAATTCCTTTCCCTGACGCAAGGATCAATGACCGTCCTGGAATACGAGGCAAGGTTTTCTGAACTTTCTAAATATGCACCGCATATAGTAGAGGATGAGCGCAGGAAGACCAAGAAATTTGTGATGGGTCTCAAACCATCACTGAGGACGAGACTCGTGGCGTTCGACCACCGCACGCTAGACGAGGCCCTCAGCGCAGCCTGCAGACAGGAGGGAGAAATGGAGCAATATCTGGAGGAGAAGAAGGCTTCGCAGAAGAGGCCGGCAGCGACATTCCAGCGGCAGGATAAGAAGAAAACGGTGTACCAGACACCGCAGAAATCAGTGGCAGTCAGCAACTCTCAGGTACCTTCTGTACGTTCCCCCGGTGCGAAGAAAGAGTGTCCCCATTGTGGGAAGACCCATGGAGGTTCCGAGTGCTGGTTAGTAGCGGGTAGATGCCTAAAGTGTGGGAGCAGCGACCACAAGATCAAAGATTGCCCAAGACTTCAGCAAGGAGCTCAGCGTGGAGCGCCAGCACCAGCAGTAGCGGCAGCCGCGCCAGCTACAGGACGACCAGGAAGGCCTCGAGCCCCAGCTCGAGTGTTTGCTTTAGCTCGTGAGGACGCCGAGCAGGCGGAGCATGTCACCGAAGGTACGTTTTGCTTTTCGGTGTGCACGCTCGGGTTTTGTTTGATACGGGTGCTACTCACTCGTTCATTTCCGAGCGGTTCGCTAGGCAGTTAGCCCTAGAGTCAGGCATAGAGTCTGAGGAGTTAGAGGTCCCTTTGTCTGTGCACACCCCTGCGGGTACGGTATCGACTAGGAAGTGCATTCCGTCGTTACCTGTGTGCATTGAGGATAGATTCCTAGATGGGTGTTTCTTCTTGCTAAAGATGAAGGACTATGATTGTATTCTTGGTCTGGATTGGCTAGAGGAGCACTATGCGTTAGTGGATTGTCGTAGGAAGAAGATTGTTTTCCGCATTCCTGGTGAGGATGAGTTCTCTCATCCCTTGCCAAAGAACTTAGCGGGAAAGTTAGTTATCTCTGCCATGAAGGCGATGCGCATGGTGAACAAGGGTTGTGACGCATTTCTTGCCAGCGTTATGCTAGTACCCGATGCTGTTCGTCACTGACTCTTGCAGAGATCGATGTGGTGCAGGACTTTCCAGATGTCTTTCCCGATGACTTGTCTGGATTGCCACCGGATAGGGAGATAGAGTTCACTATAGAGTTGCTTCCAGGCACCTCTCCTATCTCGAAGGCCCCATATCGGATGGCCCCTGCAGAATTAGCCGAGTTGAGGAAGCAATTGCAAGAATTGCTCGATAAGGGATTTATTCGCCCTAGTGTTTCCCCTTGGGGCGCACCTGTATTATTCGTCAAGAAGAAAGACGGGTCACTTCGGTTGTGTATTGATTATAGGAAGTTGAACCAAGTGACTGTGAAGAACAGGTATCCCTTACCTCGGATTGATGATCTGTTTGACCAGTTGCGAGAGGCATCAGTCTTTTCCAAGATTGACTTGCGATCTGGTTATCATCAGTTGAGAATTAGGAGTGAGGATGTGTCCAAGACGGCATTTAGAACCCGTTATGGACATTATGAGTTTTTGGTCCTTCCTTTCGGATTGACTAACGCCCCTGCAGCGTTCATGGATCTCATGAACCGGGTGTTTAGTCCGTATCTAGATAGCTTTGTTGTTGTGTTTATTGATGACGTGTTGGTCTATTCTCCGGATGAGGCCACACATCGTCAGCATTTGAGGTTAGTCTTAGAGGTTCTCCGTGAGCACAAGCTGTATGCGAAGTTCAGCAAGTGCGAGTTCTGGTTGCGCGAGGTTCATTTTCTCGGGCATGTTATCTCCGGCGCTGGTGTAGCTGTTGATCCAGCAAAGGTCCAGGCAGTTATGGATTGGGAGATTCCCAGGACCCCTTCGGAGATTCGTAGTTTCCTTGGGTTAGCTGGTTACTATCGGCGATTCATTGAGGGTTTCTCATCCATCGCCGCCCCTTTGACAAAGCTGACCAGAAAGGGTGAGAAGTTCGTATGGTCTGAGGCATGTGAGCGTAGCTTTCAGCTATTGAAGGCTAAGCTTACTTCTGCTCCGGTATTGGTATTGCCTAGTGGTCTAGAGGGCTTTGCCATTTATACGGATGCATCTCAGATTGGTTTAGGCTGTGTGCTCATGCAGCAAGAGAGGGTAGTGGCTTATGCTTCTCGTCAGTTGAAGGAGCATGAGAGGAACTATCCGACTCATGATTTGGAGCTCGCAGCAGTGGTTCATGCACTAAAGATCTGGAGGCACTATCTTTATGGTGTCAGATTTGAGGTGTTTACCGACCACAAGAGCTTGAAGTATCTTTTCTCCCAAAAGGAATTAAACCTGAGGCAGAGAAGATGGATTGAGTTCTTGAAGGACTATGACTTCGACCTTCAGTATCATCCTGGAAAGGCGAACGTCGTAGCGGATGCTCTTAGTAGAAAGAGGTCTTCGCTCCAGCAGGATTGGAAGATGTTGGAGGATGCAGCGTGCTCTATGACCGAGTTAGAGCCATCGTTGTGTCAGGCTTTTGTAGCTCAGCTATCCCTTAGATCCTCAGTCTTGGATGAGGTGATTGAGCAGCAGAAAGCCGATCCTAGATTGTTAGAGTTAGTGGGTAAGGCGGGCATTGCTCGTGATGAGGACGGTGTGATTAGATTTCAGCACCGTGTTTGTGTCCCCGATGTGGTAGATGTCCGTGAGCATGTGTTAGCGGAGGCTCATAGATCGCGATTCTCTATTCATCCGGGTAACACTAAGATGTATCAAGACCTGAAGAGATCATTTTGGTGGTCCGGCATGAAGAAGGATGTTGCGGATTATGTGTCTAGATGCCTAGTATGTCAGCAAGTGAAAGCCGAGCGGCAGCGACCATCCGGCCTTATGCAGAGGATGGATATCCCCGTATGGAAGTGGGAAGCTGTCACTATGGACTTCGTTTCGGGTTTGCCTCGATCTAGAAGGGGCAATGACTCGATTTGGGTAGTTGTAGATAGATTCTCGAAGACTGCTCATTTCTTGCCTATGAAGAAGAAGCAGTCAGTAGAGAGTTTAGCTAGACTGTATGTTAGCGGTATCATTAGATTGCATGGTGTGCCGAAGTCGATCATTTCGGATCGAGATCCGAGATTTACTTCGAGATTGTGGAAGGGTCTTCAGGATGCGTTAGGTTCGGAGCTTAAGCTCAGTTCGGCGTTTCATCCCCAGACCGATGGACAGTCCGAGAGGACTATCCAGACGCTCGAGGATATGTTGAGAGCGTGTGTTCTGGATTGGAAGGATGATTGGGAGCGTCATTTACCTCTTGTGGAGTTCGCATACAACAACAGCTTTCATGCTAGTATTGGTATGGCTCCATTCGAGGCGTTGTATGGTAGGCCCTGCAGATCTCCTTTATGTTGGGAGGAGACTGGTGATAGGCAGTTGATCGGACCGGAGTTAGTTCAGGAAACTTCGGATAAGATTCAGCTTATCAGGAAAAGGCTTGTTGCGGCACAGGATAGGCAGAAGAGTTATGCCGACAACAGGAGAAAGGATTTGGAGTTCGAGGTTGGCGATCATGTCTTCTTGAAGATATCGCCTACTCGTGGAGTTGTCAGATTTGGCAGGCATAGCAAGCTAAGCCCTAGATTCATTGGCCCATATGAGATTCTCAGACGTTTGGGCAGCGTGGCGTACGAGCTAGCTTTACCCCCAGCTTTGGCTAGCGTTCACCCGGTATTCCACGTATCTATGCTCAGGAAGTATGTCCGAGATCCGTCTCATGTGATTAGTCATGAGCCCGTGGAGATCCAGCCAGATCTTTCGTATGTCGAGCAACCCGTAGCCATTCTTGACTGGAAGGTTCAGCATCTCCGGAACAAGAGTATTGCATCGGTGAAAGTTCTATGGCAGAACTTCTCACGTGAGGAGGCTACGTGGGAGCTTGAGGATGCGATGAAGAAGAAGTATCCCCTTTTGTTTGAGTAGTGTCATTCTAACTTCGAGGACGAAGTTTCTTTAAGGGGGAGAGGGTGGAAGGCCCTCTAATTTCCGTCGCATTATTTGTATTTATGTGTGTATGTTTGCACTTGTGTATGTATGTACATATTTACGTACGCATTAATTAGTATAATTACGTGTGCATGTGTTTATATTAAATATAGATAATGCATGTATTGCATGGTGATAGTATGGATACAATACCGTATGTATATTGCATGTATATATGCATGGTATGCATGGTTTTCTGCATAATTTAGAGTTCTGGCCGAAGGCCATCTTGGCGTCAACCCCAGGCCGTTTAGGTGGTGTCAGCGTCCAGACATGGACGCCAACACTATCCTGGCGTCCAGCGATATGGACGCCAATTTCTCTGACCTGCATGCGCAGCAGAGCTGCAAGCTTCTGAAACAAGGTATGGCCACCCATTGGGGGATGTCCCCCAACGGCTCTGAGGGTGTCCTATCACCCTAGTGAGTGGGAGAGAGACTCTCCTTAAGTCTAAACCCGAAATGGCCTCTCCCCACTCTTCCCTTCACCCTTGCAAGAGGAGAAAGAGAAAGGAAAAACCCTAGAGAGAAAACTGTGAGAAAACCCCACCTTGGCACCCAAAAATCCGACCCCTTGGAGGTTGATCCGCCATCTTCCCCGACAAGAAGGAAGCTGGAGCAAAGGAGAAGGCTTCCCCATCGTCCCCTTGCTGTGGAGCTCATCCAAGAACCCGGAGGAAGGTGATCTTGGAGGCCTTTCTGCAACTTTCTTGGGACTGCCCAAGGAGGTCTTCACCGAGCCCTAGATCCCTTGGAGAAATTTTTGAAAGGCAAGTGACCTACCCATGATGTCCCCTTATGAGTCTAGGTCGGTTTTATGATTTTTAAGCATTTTTCCTCGAGTCCTAGACCCTCCCATTCACCCAAGTTTCAAAGCTCGGGTCTGTGTTTCTGCACAGACCTGATTCGACGGCAAGGTCCCTGGACGCCCAGATCATGCTTGGCGTCCATCGACCATGCCGCTGACCCTGAGTCAGCGGCCAGAGACCGCCGCCAAGTTCCTCAGGACAGAACAGTGAACTGTTCTGCCCTCTTCTACATTAATTTCGATATGGTTTCCGTGATGAGGATATATGGTAAACCTTATACTCTATGTATAGTGTTAATTGTGGTGTGTGAATGAATGTGGGGTGTGATGGTGAATGTGGGAAATGGTATCCCTTAAACTTGTGAGCATGAATTGTCGAAATTCTTGCAAATCCATGTTTCATGATTAGGATTAGTATGAATGCCTTGGTTTTGGTCTGATCATGAAGGTTAGTGGGTCAGTATATGTGTTTGCAATTTTGGTAATTTATCCATGCTTGTGTAATTTGCTAATAAATCCGGCTTGGTAAAATAAAAGCATGCAAGAATGGTTGTGATGAAATCCATAGATGTATGCTTTAGGGAAATTTCGTATTCTCAAATCATGTAAATATATTAGTAGCCTCTGTTTAAAATAGTAAGTGGTAAATTGCAAGATGTGTTAAACCCCATGTTAAATTAAATTGTGAATGGCATGCTAATTAGGTGTTTTATTTACTGTAAATTTCATGTAGCTCAGAAAAATCCGAAAAATTGAGGGTATAATCTTGAACCCGAAAACCGCATGTGGTTAAAATTTCAGGTTGTTTGGATCAGTAAATAAAAAGTTATGTATTTTCATGTGAATGTGATAATTTATGCATATTATCGTAATGTGATTAGTTATGGTCTAAAACCAACATGATGAGTGTGTTTACTGTGTGTTAAACTCCTGAAATCTATAGTTCCATGTTAGGAAAAACAGAGATGTACATGTGAGTGAGAAAGTGAATGAGATGAAGTGTTATGTGTAAAACCATGTGTAAAACGGTAAATGTGTAAATGTGTAACTATGCCAATGTGACACTGCTTCCGTAGAGGGCAGTGGAGCTGTATCAGGGAAAAGTCCCCCTGAGAAAGTTCAATATGTAGGTGACCCTAAGGGCATTAGGGGGAAATCCTAGGAGGTGGACAAGTACCACTGGTTAGGGTGGAGACTTGTTCTCCCGATCTGCGCAGTCCAAGAGTCGCCATTGGAATGCCTAGATGGCGTCTATGTGTAATGTGATGTGTATATGTCCTTCTTTGGTGGTTTGGACTATGTGTCACGGCACCCAAAATGTGTAATGTGAAATGTGTAATGTGTATTTGTCCATGTGTAAATGTGTAAGTGACAATGTGAATGTGTATGTGTAAAGTGAACCATGTGAAAGAGGGAATTTGTGTAAAGAAAATGTGAAACTCAAGATGTGAAAAATGTGTTATTGAAACCTATGTGAGACAAATCTGAAACCATGTGAATTCAGTAAATTCATGTTATTATCATCATGTTTAAATGTGCAAAGATGTCTAGAATCCATGTTAGGGATAATTAGTGAACACGGGCACAAGATAGCATGAATGGTTGTTAACATGATATGTTTTATGCATTATTGTAGCTCTCATGCATAGGTTTTCAGCCAAGAAACCATATGAAATCAGCAACCTAAAGCATGTGAAAAGGTCTATGTAGGTGTTTAAAAATATGAAAAATCCATGCTAGTTGTGTTCCCTTTCATGTATGTAAAATGTTCATGTTGATAGCTCTCATGTTTTGGCTCTTTATTAAAGTCTCATGAGTAAATTGAATCGAGATCATGTGATAGGTGAATTTCATTTTCTTTAGAAATCTGAAAGCATGATTCATGTATAAAATTGTAAAACTTCCATGATAGGTTGAGACTTGAATTGGCTAGCATGCTAGGTGTTGCAAATTGTAAATGTGTATGTAGAAACCACTAGGACTTGTAAGTGTATATCATGAGTAGTGTTGCTTGCTGAGTCCTTGGACTCACTCCTTGCTTCGGCATGCAGGTGTAGTTGGTGACGTGGCACCTTTGGAGTAGACAGCAGAGACGGACTCCGAGCGCGGAGATTAGCTAGCGTTGGGAGTTTCTTTGAGATTGTGTATTTCATAAGTATGTAATTGAACTATGTATTAGAGTACAATGAAAAGAATGTAAAAGTGTGGACAATTGTATTTCCATTTCAGCAATTTAATTTATGTGAACTTTAGTTCCTTTTTATGTTAATTGCGAATTGCATGTATGTTTAATGTGGATGATGAATGAATGGAGACTGTTGTCTTTTACTTCCGCTACTCTGTTGTATATTCGCGTGTATCTCAGCTGTACGTATCGTTTGGGTAAATGTCCCACTGTGAGGACTCTCGCTATACCGACGTGGGTTGGTATAACCGTACCGGTATAATGAGGGTCGTCACAGAACTATACAGACTCTCTCAAGATTTTCACAAAACTAGTGGAGAGCAAAGAGTAAAAGCTAAGTGAAATGAAGGTTCTTGGCTCTGGACTTTCTTCAGAAAAATTTGAATGCTTGAAAAGCGCGATCCATCTATTTCTTCTGTTCTTCTGACTTGAATTTATATCTTAATTTGAAATGTAGACGTTGAAGTGTCCGTTGTCTCTCTTTTGAGTAGTCGTTAGACTGAAGGACATCTGGAGTCTTGGAAGCTTTCAGTCAACAGTCTTTTGATCACTTGAGCACGCAAAGAGATGAGATCTTCAGAAATATCCGTTGGCTTCTATTTTGTTTAACGTTGTACCATGAAGCTAGTTCAGAGGTCTACACAAATGTCAATCTCAAATAGCAGACAGCTAAGCTGTCTCTGATGTCAGTCAACGTCGGTAGCAATAGACATGAAAATAGTAATGCCAAATAGCTTAAGTCTAAAAGACGTTATCAGAGTAGGCACGATAAAGGATGATATGGTCTGCATGCATGCAGAGATACGTTCAGATCTCATAAATGCAAAAGCATCAGAGAGATGTCTACGTGGACTTTGACTAGTCAATGCTTTTAAGATGAATAAGATATCAAGATATGAAATCGATGACTATATGACTTCTGAAATCGTTAGGAGTCATAGCAAATCGTTATGTGACAGAAGATATATCATGAACACTTAATGAATCGTTGCACAAAGCAAATTGTTGTGTTTCTGAAGAAATCGATGTGAAATACTTAACAAATCATTATACAAAGCAAGTCGTTTTGAATTCTAAAGAAATCGTTATGGTAACTTATGAAGTCGTTATGACACGCAAGTCGTTGCGACTTTCTAAAGAAATCGTTGCGACAACTTATAAAGTCGTTGCGATAGGCAAGTTGTTACGAGCTCTAAAGAAATCGTTACGGTAACTTATAGAGTCGTTGTGACGAGCAAGTCGTTATGGGCTCTAAAGAAATCGTTACGGTAACTTATAGAGTCGTTGTGACGAGCAAGTCGTTACGGGCTCTAAAGAAATCGTTACGGTAGCTTATAGAGTCGTTGTGACATCGACTTGTTTGAAATAACATGACTTTTCAGTCTTATAAGGAAATCGTTGCGATCACTTATAGAATCGTTACGGCGTCGATTTGTTTGAAACAACATGACTTTTCAGCCAGAAAGGAAATCGTTATGATAATTCTATTGAAAACGATATGCTTATAAAGAAATCGTTATGGCCTTCAATAGAAGTCGATATGGACTTAGAGAAATATCATGTTGAAGAGATTAAGGCTTCAGAGAAGTAATGCATACCTTTATTGGCTTGTTTGACCTTGGTATTTTTCCTGTACTTAAGACTTATGAAATATTCATTAGATATAATTGATAAACTTTTGTTTGGTTTTGTTAATCATCAAAAATATATATATATATATAATTAATTAATTAATTAAAATTATATGGAGACAGACTGGTCATCAATCTCCCCCTTTTTGGTGATGACAAAACTGAACAATAAGTATGGATGAAAAACATATAGATGTTATAGATGTTTCAGACATGCTAAGTTTCTCCCCCTTTTTGTCATTGAGCAAAGAGACAAACTTCGACAAAGAAAGAAGAGAGAAAGAGAACAGGAGTATACAAAGAAGGTCATTTCATTAACTTTGTGGAGGTACTGGTAAATAGAAGGCAGGAGACAGAAGGGAGGCAAAATGGGAGATGGTTTCCCATGCCTGTGCTTCCTGCTCTTCAAAAAGAGTTTTGAAGACTCCAAAGGATACAGAGTAGGAGGGTCCCATGGTGGAAGCCATCCTTTTACGATGAAGATCTAGGTGCTGATAGAGAAGGTCAGCATATGCATTCTTGTCCATGTTCATCTTGAGAAATCGACGAGTCCCAAAGCTGGCACAGGTGAGGAATTGGTCCATGGTGACAGGATAATGGTTGTGGTTATCTCTGAGAGCTTTGTGCATAGCCACATACATTTTGTATCTTTCCTCCCAGACCTTGAAGGGGTCATCAACAAGATGAATGGAGTTCATATCTAGGAAAATAGCTAGATAAATGGCTAGTTTGCCTTCTCTGGCCTGAGCTTCATTGATTTCAAATAGTTGCTAAGCTGACAGGGGGTAGAACTTGGACCATTCAGAAGATGTCAGCCTTTCACATTCAGACAGAATAGGGGCTAGAACTTCAGCACTTACATGCCCCTGGTGATATTTCCTAAACAGGAATCTAGAAAAAGCAACCAGGCAGCCTTTCTGAACTTTAATTCTGCCCATTACTCTGGCAAAATGTTCAAAGATGATGGATCCTACAGAGGACTCCATAACTAGAAAGTGAATTTGAGGAAGGACTATTTCTTCAGGTACTTGGAGGGTAGAAAAATCTACCTGAACATCTGAAGTTTGAGAGATATCCGGAGTCAGAGCTGAAATGTCCCTTATGAACTGACTGAGCTGAACCTCTGGAAGTCTATGAATATATCTGTAGTTGTTGAATAGCATGAGGTGCCTGATCATTTTGATTTCCTTTTGAATATAGGGTGCCCAAAGTTCCCTATGATAGATCCAGAACCACTCTGATAGGGTCAGGGAGTTGTCCCTTGGAGGGAATCTAGCAGATTTGGCAAGAATGAATTTCTTTAGGAGATCCTTGTGACCTTTGCCCCACTGCTCTTCAGATTTGGAGTGGGCAAGAGAGAAGATTTTGGATTTTTTGGATTTGGAAAGAGAATTGTAGGGTAGAATGGTGTGCAAATGATCTGTGAGATCAAGAAATGGAAGGTTAATGATGGTTGCAAAAACAACATTTGAGAGATATTCTCTGTACAGTGAGGGATGTTTGTTGTCCACTGTGAGAGAAAACCACAACGGTGGGTATTTGGGTTCAGAGGAGAGGGAGGAAGTAGAAGTAAGCTTCCTCTTCTTGGGGGCAGGACTAGAAGGGTCTGCCCTACGAACATGTTCCCCAACCTTCAACACAGACCTGAGGATCCCTTCCTCAAACTCATCCTTTATTTGTTCCATAAAGGGAGAGTTAAGTTGGGCTCTTTCAGGTATGATAGTGACGAAAGAGGGTGGAGGAGTAGGATGAAGAAAAGAGTGGGAAGTAGTAGGAAGGTCATCAATTGGTCTAAGGGAGGGACTAGAGGAGGAGGAGGATGCTCCAGCTGAGCATGCTGGAGGGGCCTCATGTATAGGGAAGGAGAAGGAATGGAAGTAGAGGAGGCAGGAGATGAGGTGGACTGAAATGGTGTAGGAGAAGAAATTGGTCTAGATTGAGGCTTCTTGAATGTTTGAGGAGCAGGAGGTGCTGTAGGAGCTGAGGGTGGAGTTGGAGGAATAGGTGTGTGAGAGGGAGAAGAGGGAGCTGGGGGCTTGGGTGCCAAGAACTCTTCTGCCTCTATCTGCACAGACACACTCTCCAATGGCCCTGATGGCCCTGACCCTTGCTCAGATGGCCCTGTTGGCCCTTCAACCTGATCAGCTGGCCCTGTTGGCCCTAGCTCTTTTGGTGCTGCTGCTGCTTCTGGTGCTGCTGCTGCTTCTGGTGCTGCTGCTGCTGCTTCTGGAGGAGGAGGAGCTTGAACTCCAATTGCCTTGATAATATCTGAGAGCATGCCTTTCATGCTGCTCATCTCCTTATTAAACCATTTCATAGCATTTCTGATTTGTCCCAATTCTTTGTTGGCTGAAGCTTGGCTTAGAAATATAGAATTTACATATGACTGGAGAGTACATAATAGCTCACCTTGCACATTCAACCTTTCAATCACTGGTTTCAAATTTATGACAATTTTCTGCTTGACCTGCCTCTCAAAAGGTGTATCAGCCAGGAGAGGAACTTCAGAGGCAACTTCTTTTCCTTTCTTCTTGCCTTCTTTTGCTGGAGGAGGTTGATCATCATCTGAGCTCGAAGAGCTTTCAATCTCGCCTTCTCTGTCATCCAGATTTTGAGAATCTCTATGCCTTTCCTCCTGACCATCAACAACTGGAGTTGTTTCTGCTGACCTTCTTTTGATGGCTCCCCCTCAATAGGAGCATCTTCTTCATTTGATACTTGCTCCCCCTGAATGGGAGCATCTTCCATCACAGAGTCACTTTGAGCAGCTGGGTGCTCTACCTCTACTTGAACATCTTCCATTGGTTCGTCAATGTGGCCTGATGCCACAGCCTCTTCTGCAACTCTGGGTCTATTCTAATCAGGGTTCCCTTTACTGAAGAGACTAGGGACCCATCTTCCTCTGTTCTCATACACGCGAAGAAAGCTTTTACCAAGTCCGGATAACTGACCTCTGAAAAGGTGGAAACTCCTGTCCACTGCATCTGATTGATCAAATCTACCACACTGCTCATTCCATTTTCCTCAGATTAGCAACATCAACTTCTTTATTTCCACAGTGCTTCGTCTTCACAAAGGTAAACCTCTCCTGCTGCTCAGGAGTGAGAAACTCGGCGCTGAAGCCACCCAAACTACCGGCGATGACTGGTGCGGCCATGGATTCGGGTGGGAAAGTCTCTGGAGGGTTAAAACGGAAGGGGAAGAGAAGGAATCCTTAAGAAATTTTGCGGGAAGGATAAGGAAGGTTCAAATTTGTAGAGGGTTGAGATATGAGTTGTTAGGGCATCGGCTCATGCGACAGGAGGAAAAGGGGAAAAGGTAGACGATGAGATACGAATCGTTCTGCCATTGATTTTATGAATAAATTAATGCGATGTGGAAAGTGAGGCGCCAAAAGGCGGTGGAAAACGACAAAAGGTGTTGACTATTCAAACCGACTTCAATGAGAGAGCGGTTACAAAGAATAATTTGAATTTCTTTTGCTTAACGCCATGGAGGGAAAAAAAATACTTAATTCTGAAATTTAATGTGCCATTTGTAAGCAAACTTTTATCACAAATTGCACATGCCTAATTCCCTTTTAAGAGATGTGAATCTATCTTCAGGTAAGGCTTTTGTGAAAATGTCTGCTAATTGGCCATTTGTATCAATAAAAGATATTTCAATATTTCCATTTGCAACATGATCACAAATAAAATGATATCTAACCTCAATATGTTTGGTCCTTGAGTGCTGAACTGGATTCTTGGTGAGATTAATGGCACTGGTGTTGTCACACAGCAGTGGGATGGATTTGATGTTTAATCCGAAATCTTCAAGTTGTTGCTTTATCCATAAGAGTTGTGTACAGCAATTTCCAGCAGCTACGTACTCAGCTTCAGCAGTGGATAGTGCTACTGAATTTTCTTTCTTTGAAGACCAAGATATTAAACATCCTGCAAGAAATTGACAACCACCACTGGTGCTTTTTCTATCTAATTTGCATCCAGCATAGTCAGCATCAGAGTAACCTACTAAGTTAATTTCACAATGTTTTGGATACCATAGACCTAAGTCATGAGATCTTGCTAAATATCTAAATATTCTTTTCACAGAAATTAAATGTGATTCTTTAGGATCTGCTTGATACCTAGCACACATGCATACACTAAATAGTATATCTGGTCTACTAGCTGTTAAATAAAGTAGTGAACCAATCATACCTCTGTAGATCTTTTGATCTACTTTCTTACCATCTTTGTCATTGTCCATCCTTGTTGATGTGCTCATCGGTGTTGACAGTGGCTTGGTATTTTCGAATCCAAATTTCTTTACGAGTTCTTTTGTGTACTTTGCTTGACAGATGTGAGTTCCTTCCTTTCCTTGTTTGATTTGTAATCAAAGGAAGTAATTAAGTTCTCCCATCATGCTCATTTCAAATTCTCCCTGCATCAACTTTTCAAAGTACTTGCAAAGGGATTCATCAGTAGACCCAAAAATAATATCATCTACATAAATTTGGACTAATAGAATATGTTTGACCTTTGACTTTATGAAAAGGGTACTATCTACTTGACCTCTACTGAAACCATGGTTTAAAAGAAAAGAGCTAAGCCTTTCATACCAGGCTCTAGGTGCCTGTTTTAAATCATATAATGCCTTATGAAGTTTGAAAACATGATTGGGAAATTCTGTGTCATCAAAACCCGGAGGTTGTTCCACATAAACTTCCTCTTTTATAAAACCATTTAAAAATGCGGATTTAACATCCATTTGAAATAATGTCAAGTTCAAAGCAGATATATATGCAAGTAATATTCTAATGGCCTCAAGTCTAGCTACAGGTGCATAGGTTTCATCGAAATCTATGCCTTCCTCTTAAGAATAGTCTTGAGCTACCAATCTGGCCTTGTTTCTTTAGATTGCACCAGTTTCATCCAGTTTATTTCTGAACACCCATTTGGTGCCAATGACTGGATGGTCTAATGGTCTAGGAACAAGTGACCATACTTGGTTTCTCTTGAATTGATTCAATTCATCTTGCATGGCTACTATCCAAGATTCATCAGAAAGAGCTTCATTGACTGTCCTAGGCTCTATTTGAGAAACAAAAGCTAGGTAATCACAAGGAATAACATTACCTCTTGTTCTTACCCCTATGGATGGATCACCAATAATATTCTCAAGTGGGTGATCTTTCTTGTATCTCCACTCCTTTGGAAGGTTTTCATGAGTAACTTCTTCTTGTTGCAATTCTTCCAGAGGTGGATCATCCTTGTCCTCAATTGATGTATCTTTTAGTTTCTTGGACAGTTCATCTGCATCATCATTGTCACTATCTACTTCCTTTTTCAAGGAAGGGTTAGTTTCATCAAAAATAATATGTACAGACTATTCAATCAATAAAGTACGTTTGTTAAATACTCTATAGCCTTTGGGTTTAGAGGTGTACCCCATAAAGATGCCTTCATCTGATTTGGCATCCAACTTACCAATGTCCCTTTTTCCATTGTTGTGAATGAAGCAAGGACATCCAAAAGTCCTGAAGTGGCTGATCTTTGGCTTCTTCCCTTTGAATAGTTCATATGCAGTCTTTTTCAGGATTGGCCTGATCATTACTCGGTTGATAATGTAGCTTGTTGTGTTGACTGCTTCAGCCCAAAAATATCTTGGCAGATCATATTCTGAGAGCATAGTTCTTGCCATATCTAATAGGGTTCTGTTCTTCCTCTCAGCAATACCATTTTGTTGTGGTGTCCTTGGTGCTGAGAAATTATGCTCAATTCCCTGATCATCACAAAATCTAGCAAACTTTTCATTTTGAAATTCACCACCATGATCTGATCGGATAGACACAATGCTGAACTTTTGATCTTTCTGGACCTTCTTGCTGAAACTAACAAAGTTTTCAAAAGTATCATCTTTATGCTCTAGAAATGATACCCATGTGAATCTTGAGTAGTCATCCACTATGACAAATCCAAAATTCTTTCCTCCAAGACTGGTAGTCCTCATTGGCCTAAATAGATCCATATGAAGGAGCTCTAAGGGTTTTGAGGTGGTCACCACCGTCTTTGACTTGAAGGAGCCTTTGGTGTGCTTTCCCTTAGCACAAGGTTTACATACACCATCCAATTTTGTACTGACCTTAGGTAGACCTTCCACAAGATTCTTCTTTAGCAGTTTTCTCATGCCATCTATGCTGCAATGTCCAAGTCGTCTACGCCATAATTCTGTAGATTTATCTTTATTTGCTGCCAGGCAAACATTTTGAACCTTGAGTTCTTCAAGATAGAGCACATACAAATTCTTTTCCTTATTAGCTTCAAAGATGACTGCTCCATCCTTCAGTATGCTGCACTTCGACTCTTGAAACTTGATCTGATGGCCTCTGTCACACAGCTGGCTAATGCTAATGAGATTGTGCTTCAATCCCTTGACTAATAGCACATCTTCTATGACTGTTTTTCCTTTGTTATTCACAGAGCCACTGTCTATCACGGTTCCTTTCCCATTATCTCCATAAGTAACTGTTCCTTCTTCAGCTTGGAGATGAGAGAATAACTTCTGGTTTCCTGACATGTGTCTTGAGCACCCTCTATCCAAATACCATTTGGATGCTCGAGAGATGTCCTGAAATAAAAACATCAAGTTTTAGGTACCCAAATTCTTTTGGGTCCTGATGGGTTAGTATCATTTATTTTGCCTTTTATTATCCATTTCTTATGTCTTGTTGGGCATGTCGTTATGATGTGTCCTAACTTGTTATAGTGACTACAATAGGATAATTTGGTTACCTTTTCTATATATATGAAATCAGCTTTGTATGTTGTATCTTGTTTAGGTACAAATTTTGGTGTTGGATATGTTTTAGGATAAATTATGGTTTCTTCATTATCTGGGGGTGTATATCCTAACCCATTTTTCTTCTTACCTGATCTTCTAGCACCTTTTAATATGAGGGAGTTTTTACCATTAGTGAATTTTTCTAATGTGCTAGATAACTGTATATTTTTTTCTGTTAGTGTTTTGATTTCAGTTTTCAGTTCATCTGAACTTACTTGTTTTTCTAATTTAGTTATTTGTTCATTCTTAGCTTTTAGGTCTTCACATAACAGTTCATTTCTTCTTTTAAGTTCAGTTATTTGACTTTCTAATTGTTCATTTTCTGATTTTAGATCTGAGTTTGTATTTTCTATGCAGACTATGTTTTTCTTGCTCACTTTTAATAATTTGGTTACTTCTTTATATTTTTCATATAGTTCGTTGAAAGCCTCTTCTAAGCTATCGGAATCTGAATCATTGCATGAATCAAAAGAGGAGTCAGAAGTTACCTTATCTTCAGTATTTGCCATGAAGGTCAAGTTGGTCTTTTCTTCATCACTGCAGGAACTTGACTCACTGTCTGAGTCACTACTATTTTCCCATGCTGCTGCCATCACCTTCTTCTTGTACTTTCTGAACTTCTTGGAACTGTCCTTCTTCATGAACTCCGGCTTCTTTAACTTTGGACACTCAGTTTTAATGTGTCCTGGCTTCTTACATTCATAGCAGATGGGTTCTCCTTTCTTTATTTCTTTTCCATCTGGCTTCTTGAATTCCTTGTTCCTTTTGAAGTGCCTTCTTCCAAATTGGAATTTCTTCTTCTTAGCCAAAATTCGCTGTAATTTTCTAGATAGCATAGCTTCCTCATTTTCGCTGTCTGCATCACTTTCACTTTCAGCTGAACTTGCTTCTGGTGAATCTTCTTCAGCTTTTAAGGCGTTGGAGTGCTTCTTTCTGCTAGAGGACTCTCCTAGCCTTTCCATGTTGATCTCATGGGCCATGAGGGACCCAATGAGCTTTTCTACAGACATTCTCTTCAGGTCATTAGCTTCTTCTATTGTTGTGACCTTTGGGGTCCATGAGGACGGTAAGGATCTAAGTATCTTCCTCACCATGTCTCCCATCTCATAGGTTTTCCCCAGACTAGCTAGTCCATTTGTGATGTCAGTGAACCGGCTGAACATTTGAGTTATGGACTCACTTGACTGCATCTGAAATCTTTCATATTGAGTGACAAGAATGTCGATTCTTGTTTCCTTTACTTTGTTTGTGCCTTCATAAGTAATCCTGAGCTTTTCCCACATTTCCATTGAGGATTTGCAGGCTGAAACTCTGTTGAATTCCTTCTTACTTAGAGAACAGCATAGGATGCTCTTTGCTTTGCAATTCAGGGAAATCTTCTTCCTGTCATCATCTGTCCATTGTGATTTCTCATTTGTGACTAACAGATCACCTTCTTCTACTATGGACCAAATTTGATAGTCGTGCCCTTGTAGAAAGTATTCCATTCTGGTCTTCCCGTAAGGATAATCTTCACCATCGAAGAGAGGGGGTCGGTTGACAGACTGACCTTCAAAGTTACCTTGGGCTGCCATGGATCTTTACTCTTCAGATCGTTGGATCCTTTCTATGTCGAAGAGACTCGCTCTGATACCACTTGTTGCCCAGTTGACGAGCCCGGAGGGGGGGTGAATGGGTCTTTAAAATTAATCTAGAAGATACCTGTAATTAAAAACATTCACACAAACGTTCTTCGAAGTAGGTTAGTGACAGTTAGTTTAAATAACAAACACACAAATAAGACAATCACACAACACAAGGATTATCCTGGTTCAGACCTCCTTTCCTAAGGAGTCCTACGTCCAGTCCCTGAGCAACAACTCAGGATTTCAGTAACTAGGGTACAGTCTCCCTAAGGACGCTACAACACCCAGCTCAGCTGGTCTTCCTTCACACCCGAAGGGAACAACACCCTGGATACCACACCAGGTCTTCCTTCACAACCGAAGGGAACAACACCCTGGATACCACACCAGGTCTTCCTTCACAACCGAAGGGAACAACACCCTGGATACCACACCAGGTCTTCCTTCACAACCGAAGGGAACAACACCCTGGATACCACATTAGGTCTTCCTTTACAACCGAAGGGAACAACACAAAGAGAGTGAATGAAATTCAAGCCCCTATATCAAGCTTTTGACAAGCAAGGATCTGAAGCAACTAGAACTGAGAGCAAAGAGATTTAAACAAGGCACACTCTCAGAACTATACAGGCTCTCTCAAGATTTTCACAAAACTAGTGGAGAGCAAAAGCTAAGTGAAATGAAGGTTCTTGGCTCTGGACTTTCTTCAGAAGAATTTGAATGCTTGAAAAGCACGATCCATCTATTTCTTCTGTTCTTCTAACTTGAATTTATATCTTCAATTTGAAATGTAGACGTTGAAGTGTCCGTTGTCTCTCTTTTGAGTAGTCGTTAGACTGAATGACATCTGGAGTCTTGGAAGCTTTCAGTCAACAGTCTTTTGATCACTTGAGCACGCAAAGAGATGAGATCTTCAGAAATATCCGTTGGCTTCTATATTGTTTAACGTTGTACCATGAAGCTAGTTCAGAGGTCTGCACAAATGTCAATCTTAAATAGCAGACAGCTAAGATGTCTCTGATGTCAGTCAACATCAGTAGCAATAGACATGAAAATAGTAATGCCAAATAGCTTAAGTCTAAAAGACATTATCAGAGTAGGCACGATAAAGGATGATATGGTCTGCATGCATGCAGAGATACGTTTAGATCTCATAAATGCAAAAGCATCAGAGAGATGTCTACGTGGACTTTGACTAGTCAACGCTTTTAAGATGAATAAGATATCAAGATATGAAATCGATGACTATATGACTTATCAAATCGTTATGAGTCATAGCAAATCGTTATGTGACAGAAGATATATCATGAACACTTAATGAATCGTTGCACAAAGCAAATTGTTGTGTTTCTGAAGAAATCGATGTGAAATACTTAACAAATCATTATACAAAGCAAGTAGTTGTGAATTCTAAAGAAATCGTTATGGTAACTTATGAAGTCGTTATGACACGCAAGTCGTTGCGAGTTTCTAAAGAAATCATTGCGACAACTTATAGAATCGTTGCGACAGGCAAGTCGTTACGAGCTCTAAAGAAATCGTTACGGTAACTTATAGAGTCGTTGTGATGAGTAAGTCGTTACGGGCTCTAAAGAAATCGTTACGGTAACTTATAGAGTCGTTGTGATGATCAAGTCATTACGGGCTATAAAGAAATCGTTACGGTAGCTTATAGAGTCATTGTGACATCGACTTGTTTGAAATAAGATGACTTTTCAGTCTTATAAGGAAATCGTTGCGATCACTTATAGAATCGTTACGGCATCGATTTGTTTGAAACAACATGACTTTTCATCCAGAAAGGAAATCGTTATGATAATTCTATTGAAATCGATATGCTTATAAAGAAATCGTTATGGCCTTCAATAGAAGTCGATATGGACTTAGAGAAATATCATGTTGAAGAGATTAAGGCTTCAGAGAAGTAATGCATACCTTTATTGGCTTGTTTGACCTTGGTATTTTTCCTGTACTTAAGACTTATGAAATATTCATTAGATATAATTGGTAAACTTTTGTTTGGTTTTGTTAATCATCAATATATATATATATATATATATATATATATATATATATATATATATGTAATTAATTAAAATTACATGGGGACAGACTGGTCATCAAGGGGTTGTCGCCTTCTCAACACATCCAGCAACAGCTGGCCTTCGATTCTCAACCCGAAGAGGAACTAAAGCTATGACGACCCTCATTATACCGGTACGGTTATACCAACCCACGTCGGTATAGCGAGCGTCATCACAGTGGGACATTTACCCAACAATATCATTCAGCTGAGATACACGTGAATATAAGAACAGAGTAGCGGAAGTAAAAGAACCACTGTCTTCATTCATTCATCATCCACATTTAACATACATGATTTGGTAACATTAAAGAACTAAAAGTCCACATAATTAAATTGCTGAAAATTTAATACATAAATGTCCACACTTATACATTCCCTTTCCATAGTAATGCTAGTACAATGTTGCAATTACATACTATGAAAATCTCAAAATGTCACAAGTACTCCAACACTCTAATCTCCACGCTCGGAGTCGGTCTCCAACGTCTCTTCCACAAGTGTCTCGTCACCAACTACACCTGTACGCCGAAGCAAGTAGTGAGTCTAAAAGACTCCGCAAGTAACTCTACACATACCGTACATGCACATATCATAGTAGGTTCTACATATACATTCACAAGACACAACATGTAGCATGCTTGACATTAAATTTTACAACCTATCATGGTGAATCTACAAATTAAACACATGGACTATGCTTTCAGATTTTCTAAATCAAAATCATCTATCACATGCTTCATATTCGTTCCTCACATAAACATCTACCTTCAACCAACTAAGACATGAAAGCCATTAACATGAATTCCAGAGCATGCATGAAAGGAAACATACTTGACATGGAATCTACACATTCCTATGCATATGCGTAACCATTTTACATGCTTCAAGCTTGTTGGTTTTACATACTTTAGCAACCATAATCTAACACATGAGAGCTACCACAACGATTAAATCACAACATGTGAACAACCAAGTATGGAAGTTGTTTATATATGCTTAACAATTATCCCTAACACGGATTCTAGGCATTTTACATACATAAACATGATCATAACATAGTAAAGCTACTGTTTAAACATGATTTCAGATTGTCATAACATGGATTACAAACTCACATTTTGGTTTCACATTTTTACACACTTTCAAATTCGCATATTTCACACTTTACACATGCACTTTTACACATTGTTCACATTCACATTTTTTTTTCACATGAACACATACACATTTACACATTCACATTTACACATTCACATTTAGTGCCGTGACACATAGTCCTAACCACCAAAGAAGGACACAACACATCACATCACATAGACGCCATCTAGGCAATACAATGGCGACTCTTGGACTGCGCAGACCGGGAGAACAAGTCTCCACCCTAACCAGTGGTACTTGTCCACCTCAGGGATTTCCCCCTAATGCCCTTAGGGTCACTACACATTGAACCTTCTCAGGGGGACTTTTCTCTGATACGGTTCTACTGCCCTCTGCGGAAGCAGTGTCACATTTGGCACAAGTTACACATTACACATTTTACCGTTTTTAACACATAAGTTTACTCATGTCACTCTCATTTCATTCACTTTCTCACTCACACGCACACTTCTCTATTTTTCCTAACATGGCACTACAATTACAGACATTTAGTACTCAGGAAATTGCACTAATCAGGTTGCTATATAAAAAATCAAATCATTTTACAACGGCATGCATTAGTTTCACATTTTTACTTGGGAAAATTCATATTGCATCATATACTGGTCCAAATGACCTGAAATTTTAACCACATGCTAATTTCGGGTCTAGGATCTCACATGAAATCTTTCAGATTTTTCTAACTTAAAACGTAATTACAGAAAATCTGACATCAAATTCACATGCTATTCACAATTCAAGTTAGCATGGAGTTGAATAACGATCACAATTTTAACAACTTACTGTCTGAACCCTAGCATGCATAGAGCCACATGATTTATTACCGAATTTACTGGGCAATATACAATTTACGGAAGATTTATCGTGACCTATGCATGATTTCTATTTTTCCCAAAACGGAAAAATTCGATAAATCATATAAGCATGGAAAATTCTAGAAACTCAGAGCATAGACAAGGTTGTACATATATGGTCTAACAAAATTAGGGCAACATGATTTTACCACGGATTATCAGGATGATGGTGAGAACATATACATGAACATTCTTCCACATGCTTTTAAATACGTAAATAAGCTCTACCATCCACAAAATAAATGTACATTCACATTCTCATCCATCACATTAGCTAGTATACATAGCATATAAGAGATTACATTATATCCTCATCGTGAAACATATCGAAATTAATCATATAGAGGGGCAAAACAGCTTGTTGTTTTGCTCAGATGAACTTGGCGGCGGTCTCTGGCCGTTCCAGGAGTGGACGGCAAGATCGCTGGACGCACACCTGGATCTTGGCGTCAAGGCATTGACGCCAAGTTCCTGTCTGTGCAGAAACACAGACCAAACTCAAATGCAAAGTTGAAAAGGGGGATCCAGGACACGAGGAAAAATACATAAAATTTATAAAACCAACCTAGACACATACAGGGACGTTATGGGTAGGGTACTTGCCTCTAGAAAATACACCAAACGGATCTAGGGCTCGGTGAAGCTCTCCTTGGGCTGTCCCAAGAAGCTCCTAGAAAAGCTTCACTCCGGGTTTTTGAGCAAGCTCCAGTGCAGTCCGAGGTCGGGGATGCCTTCCTCGATGATCCAGCAAGCCCCTTGATGCAGCAGGTGGCTAGATCAAGCTTCAGAACTTCAGATTTGGGGTTGCAAAAGTGGGGGTTTCTCAGAGTCTGAAAATAGGGTTTTCTCTACTTTTCCACTTCTTCCTCTCTTGCAAAGGGACAGAGAAGGCTTAGGGTTGTAGAAATGGGTTTGTATATAGGAGAGGGGGTTCTCTTATCACGCAGGGGTGACAAGATGGCTTTTCAGACCGTTGGGGACGGCTCCCCAATGGTTGGGGTGGCTTGCTTCCGGAATTCTGGGCTCTGCAACGCATGCAGGTTAGAGAAGTTGGCGTCCACATCGCTGGACGCTGGAATTAGTGTTGCCGTCCATGGGGTTGACGCCTACTCAACTCAAGCGTCTATTGATATTGACGCCAATCTGGCCTTCGGCCAGAACTCAAAAACATGCAGAAATCATGTACATCTTATGCCTATATAGGTGCCATATGTATACGCTATCAAGTACACACTACCATCATACCATTCATACATTATTTACACTAATTGTACACATGCGTACATAAGTATACCAACTAGTACTTACGTAGATATTTACATACGTACATACACAATATAAATTATTTACATGCAATACAATAATGCAACAAATTCGAGAGCCTTACACCCTCTCCCCCTTAAAAGAAACTTCATCCTCGAAGTTAGAACGACGCTACTCAAACAAAAGGGGATACTTCTTCTTCATCGCATCCTCAAGCTCCCAAGTAGCCTCCTCTCGTGAGAAGTTCCGCCAGAGAACTTTCACCGATGCAATACTCTTGTTCCGGAGATGCTGAACCTTCCAGTCAAGAATTGCTACTGGTTGCTCGACATACGACAGATCTGACCGAATCTCCACTGGCTCATGACTAATCACGTGAGATGGATCTCGGACATACTTCCTGAGCATCGAAACGTGGAACACAGGATGAACACTAGCCAAAGCTGGGGGTAAGGCTAGCTCATATGCCACGCTGCCCAAACGTCTGAGAATCTCATATGGGCCATTGAACCTAGGGCTCAACTTACTATGCCGACCAAATCTGACGACACCACGAGTAGGCGATATCTTCAAGAAGACATGATCACCAACCTCGAACTCCAAATCCTTTCTCCTGTTGTCGGCATAACTCTTCTGCCTATCCTGTGCCGCAACAAGCCTCTTCCTGATAAGCTGGACCTTATCTGAAGTCTCCTAAACTAACTCCGGACCGATCAACTGCCTATCACCAGTCTCCTCCCAACATAACGGAGATCTGCAGGGCCTACCATACAACGCCTCGAATGGAGCCATACCGATACTAGCATGAAAGTTGTTGTTGTATGCGAACTCCACAAGAGGTAAATGGCGCTCCCAATCATCCTTCCAATCCAGCACACACGCCCTCATCATATCCTCGAGCGTCTGGATAGTCCTTTCGGACTGTCCATCAGTCTGGCGATGAAACGCCGAACTGAGCTTCAGCTCCGAACCTAAAGCATCCTGAAGACCCTTCCACAATCTCGAAGTAAATCTCGAATCTCGATCCGAAATGATCGACTTCGGCACACCATGCAATCTAATGATACCACTAACATACAATCTAGCTAAACTCTCTACTGATTGCTTCATCTTCATAGGCAAGAAATGAGCAGTCTTCGAGAATCTATCTACAACTACCCAAATCGAGTCATTGCCTCTTCTAGATCGAGGCAAACCCGAAACAAAGTCCATAGTGACAGCTTCCCACTTCCATACTGGGATATCCATCCTCTGCAGAAGGCCAGATGGTCGCTGCCGCTCGGCTTTCACTTGCTGACATACTAGACATCTAGACACATAATCCACAACATCGTTCTTCATGCCGGACCACCAAAATGACCTCTTTAGATCTTGGTACATCTTAGTATTACCCGGATTAATAGAGAATCGCGATCTGTGAGCCTCCGCTAACACATGCTCACGGACATCTACTAAATCAGGGACACAAACACGGTGCTGAAATCTAATCACACCATCCTCATCACGAGCAATGCCTGCCTTGCCCACTAACTCTAAGAGTCTAGGGTCGGCTCCCTGTTGCTCGATCACCTCATCCAAAACCGAGGACCTAAGAGCTAACTGAGCTACAAAAGCCTGACATAGCGATGGCTCTAACTCAGTCAACTCGCAAGCCGCATCTTCCAACATCTTCCAATCCTGCTGGAGAGATGGCCTCTTTCTACTAAGAGCATCTGCTACGACATTCGCCTTCCCAGGGTGATACTGAAGGTCAAAGTCATAATCCTTCAAGAACTCAACCCATCTTCTCTGCCTCAGGTTTAATTCCTTTTGGGAGAAAAGATACTTCAAGCTCTTGTGGTCAGTAAACACCTGAAATCTGACACAATAAAGATAGTGCCTCCAGATCTTTAGTGCATGAACCACTGCTGCGAGCTCCAAGTCATGAGTCGGATAGTTCTTCTCATGCTCCTTTAATTGATGAGAAGCATAAGCCACTACCCTTTCCTGCTGCATTAGCACACAGCCTATACCAATCCGAGACTCATCCATGTAGATAGCAAAACCCTCTACACCACTCGGTAAGACTAACACCGGGGCTGTCGCGAGCTGTCTTCAATAATTGAAAACTACTCTCACACTTCTCGGACCAAACGAACTTCACTCCCTTTCTGGTAAGCTGAGTCAAAGGGGCGGCAATGGATGAAAATCCCTCAATAAATCGTCGATAGTAACCAGCTAAACCAATAAAACTACGAATCTCCGAAGGGGTCTTGGGAATCTCCCAATCCATAACTGCCTGGACCTTCGCTGGATCAACTGCAACACCAGCACCGGAGATAACATGCCGGAGGAAATGAACCTCGCGCAACCAAAAATCGCACTTGCTGAACTTAGCGTACAGCTTGTGCTCACGAAGAACCTCTAACACTACCCTCAAATGCTGACGGTGCGTGGCCTCATCCGGAGAGTAGACCAACACATCATCAATAAACACCACGACAAAGCTCATAAGATCTAAATAAGGCCTAAACACCCTGTTCATGAGATCCATGAACGCTGCAGGGGCATTGGTCAATCCGAAAGGAAGGACCAAAAACTCATAATGTCCATAACGGGTTCTAAATGCCGTCTTGGACACATCCTCACTCCGAATCCTCAACTGATGATAACCAGATCACAAATCAATCTTAGAAAAGACTGATGCCTCTTGCAACTGGTCAAACAAATCATCAATACGACGTAAGGGATACCTGTTCTTCACAGTCACTTAGTTCAACTTCCTATAGTCAATGCATAACCTAAGTGAGCCATCTTTCTTCTTGACGAACAATACAGGTGCGCCCCAAGGGGAAACACTAGGGCGAATAAATCCCTTATCAAGCAACTCTTGCAATTGCTTCCTCAACTCGGCTAACTCCGCAGGTGCCATATGATATGGAGCCTTCGAGATAGGAGAGGTGCCCGGAAGCAACTCTATGGTAAACTCTATCTCTCTATCCGGTGGCAAACCAGACAAATCATCAGGAAAGACGTCTGGAAAATCCTGCACTACCTCAATCTCTGTAAGAGTAGGTGACTCATCAGCCTCTGGCACTAACACCACACTGGCAAGAAAAGCGTCACAACCCTTGTTTACCATGCGCATCGCCTTCATGGCAGAGATGACTAACTTTCCCGCCAAATTCCTTGGCAAGGGGTGAGAGAACTCATCCTCACCAGGAATGCGTAAAACAATCTTCTTCCGACGACAATCCACTAACGCATAATGCTCCTCTAGCCAATCCAGACCAAGAATAGCATCATAGTCCTTCATCTTTAGCAAGAAGAAACACCCATCTAGGATTCTATCCTCAATGCACACGGGTAACGACGGAATGCA
This sequence comes from Colocasia esculenta, assembly GCA_014218235.1. Classification (NCBI taxonomy): domain Eukaryota; kingdom Viridiplantae; phylum Streptophyta; class Magnoliopsida; order Alismatales; family Araceae; genus Colocasia; species Colocasia esculenta. The sequence goes on along the minus strand of CM024760.1, from coordinate 147,911,393 downwards.
CTTCCTAGTCGATACCGTACCCGCAGGGGTGTGCACAGATAAAGGGACCTCTAAATCCTCAGACTCTATGCCTGACTCTAGGGCTAACTGCCTAGCGAACCGCTCGAAAATGAACGAGTGAGTAGCACCTGTATCAAACAAAACCCGAGTGTGCACACCTAAAAGTAAAACCGTACCTTCGGTGACATGCTCTGCCTGCTCGGCGTCCTCACGAGCTAAAGCAAACACTCGAGCTGGGGCTCGAGGCCTTCCTGGTCTTCCTGTAGCTGGCGCCGCTGTCGCTACTGCTGCTGGGGCTGGCGCTCCCCGCTGGACTCCCTGCTGAAGTCTTGGGCAATCCCTGATCTTGTGGTCGTTGCTTCCACACTTCAAGCACTTGCTCGTAATCATCCAACACTCGGAACCACCATGTGTCCTCCCACAGTGGGGACACTCCTTCTTCACACCAGGGGAACGTACAGAAGGTACCTGAGTACTGCCGACTGCTACTGGTCGCTGCGGTGTCTGGTACACCGCTTTCTTCTTATCTTGCCATTGGAATGTTGATGTAGGTCTCTTTTGCAAAGCTTTCTTTTCTTCCAGGTATTGCTCCATCTCTCCCTCCTGCCTACAAGAAGTACTAAGGGTCTCGTCCAACGTGCGGTGGTCAAACGCCACGAGTCTCGTCCGTAGTGATGGCTTGAGTCCCATCACGAACTTCTTTGTCTTTCTGCACTCGTCTGCCACGATATGAGGTGCATATTTAGAGAGTTCAGAAAATCTTGCCTCATATTCCAGCACAGTCATGGAGCCTTGAGTCAAAGATAGGAATTCTTGCTCCATCTGATCTTACACGTGCTCGGGGACGAACTTGGCCCGAAAGAGCCTCACGAACTCGTCCCAAGCAATGTCGATAGCTCCGTCCTCAAATCGGGTACGCAGTAATGAAGCCCACCATACATCAGCTCTTTCCTGTAGCATGTAGGTGGCCAATGTAACCTTATCATCATCTGCACACCTGATGGCTCAGAAGATCTTTTCTATCTCCCGCATCCAGCTTTAAGCCAACAACGGATCGCTCTCCCCCTTAAAAGAGGGTGGCAGCATCCTCTTGAATCTTTCCATGGTAGAAGGTCCACCATGGTCCTGAACTGGTACTTGAGCCTGCTACAGTGCACAGCAAACAATACACAATCAACATAATATCACATAAGCAAATAAAATAGACTATTAGTCATTTTATTAGTCTAACCTGAGCCTCCAACTGTGCCTGGAGTGCTGCCTGGGTATGAGCCTATGTCTGCATGGCTTGCACCACACCTTGCATGAATACTCCATAATCCACAGGCGGCGGTGGGGGAAGTACAGGACCTTGCGGTGCCGAGGCCTGCTGCTCCGCCCGCTCGTTACGTCTCGACTCATCCTCACGGGCCAACGCTCCGCCACGCCTACCTCTCGAAGCCATGGCTGTAATAAATTTCAGCCACCATTAGAGCTAGGGTACTAAGTCTTCTAACCATTTTCTTATCTATTTTTTTTTTCATTCATTATTAATCAATTCTACACATGTGGACATACTTAGCATGTAATGAAGATGATGACTTATGTATATTCATGTGCAATCTCAACCGGTCTCCTTGATACCAATCTCTGTGACGACCCTCATTATACCGGTACGGTTATACCAACCTACGTCGGTATAGCGAGCGTCATCACAGTGGGACATTTACCCAACAATATCATTCAGCTGAGATACACGTGAATATAAGAACAGAGTAGCGGAAGTAAAAGAACCACTGTCTTCATTCATTCATCATCCACATTTAACGTACATGATTTGATAACATTAAAGAACTAAAAGTCCACATAATTAAATTGCTGAAAATTTAATACATAAATGTCCACACTTATACATTCCTTTCCATAGTAATGCTAGTACAATGTTGCAATTACATACTATGAAAATCTCAAAATGTCACAAGTACTCCAACACTCTAATCTCCATGCTCAGAGTCGGTCTCCAACGTCTCTTCCACAAGTGTCTCGTCACCAACTACACCTGTACGCCGAAGCAAGTAGTGAGTCTAAAAGACTCTGCAAGTAACTTTACACATACCGTACATGCACATATCATAGTAGGTTCTACATACACATTCACAAGACACAACATGTAGCATGCTTGACATTAAATTTTACAACCTATCATGGTGAATCTACAAATTAAACACATGGACTATGCTTTCAAATTTTCTAAATCAAAATCATCTATCACATGCTTCCTATTCGTTCCTCACATAAACATCTACCTTCAACCATCTAAGACATGAAAGCCATTAACATGAATTCCCGAGCATGCATGAAAGGAAACATACTTGACATGGAATCTACACATTCCTACGCATATGCGTAACCATTTTACATGCTTCAAGCTTGCTGGTTTTACATACTTTAGCAACCATAATCTAACACATGAGAGCTACCACAACGATTAAATCACAACATGTGAACAACCAAGTATGGAAGTTGTTTATATATGCTTAACAATTATCCCTAGCGTGGATTCTAGGCATTTTGCATACATAAACATGATCATAACATAGTAAAGCTACTGTTTAAACATGATTTCAGATTGTCATAACATGGATTACAAACTCACATTTTGGTTTCACATTTTTACACACTTTCAAATTCGCATATTTCACACTTTACACATGCACTTTTACACATTGTTCACATTACACATGTCCCAAGAAGCTCCTAGAAAAGTTCACTCCGGGTTCTTGAGCAAGCTCCAGTGCAGTCCGAGGTCGGGGATGCCTTCCTCGATGATCCAGCAAGCTCCTTGATGCAGCAGGTGGCCGGATCAAGCTTCAGAACTTCAGATTTGGGGTTGCAAAAGTGGGGGTTTCTCACAGTCCGAAAATAGGGTTTTCTCTTCTTTTCCACTTCTTCCTCTCTTGCAAAGGGACAGAGAAGGCTTAGGGTTGTAGAAATGGGTTTGTATATAGGAGAGGGGGTTCTCTTTCACGCAGGGGTGACAAGATGGATTTTCAGAATGTTGGGGACAGCTCCCCAATGGTTGGGGTGGCTTGCTTCCAGAATTCTGGGCTCTGCAACGTATGTAGGTCAGAGAAGTTGGCGTCCACATCACTGGACGCTGGAATTAGTGTTGGCGTCCATGGGGTTGACGCCTACTCAACTCAAGCGTCCATTAATATTGACGCCAATCTGGCCTTCGGCCAGAACTCCAAAACATGCAGAAATCATGTACATCTTATACTTATATAGGTGCCATATGTATACGCTATCAAGTACACACTACCATCATACCATTCATACATTATTTACACTAGTTATACACATGCATACATAAGTATACCAACTAGTACTTACGTAGATATTTACATACGTACATACACAACATAAATTATTTACATGCAATACAATAATGCAACAAATTCGAGAGCCTTACAAAAGCACCTGATGCAACAAGTCTTCCTTCTTGCCGAAGGGAACAACCACCCACTCAAGCAGGTCTTCTCTTCACACCCGAAGAGGAACACTCAAAGGAAATGAGTAAGAAGTGGATGTCCCCTTGACCAAGCTAATACAAACTGCTTGATCTGAGGCAATGTCTGAGAGACAAAGAATATCAAAAAGAAACTCTCTCTCAGATCTACTCAGGCTCTCAAAGGCTAAGCAATTTGCTGTAGAGAGCTAAGAGCTACAGAGGTTGAATGGACGAGCGAGCTCTTCTTTTCTTCTAAGACCTGATGATAAGTCCATCTCTATAAATAAACTATCTTTTATTTTAAGTATTTTTTGTGATTAACAAAACCTTGAAAAAATGTTTTCTAAACAACTCCTTTTGAAGTTCACTCACAGGAAATAACTCTAGAAATTTTTGTAAGTTATCCTCACTTACTGCTATCTGAACTTCATTGCATATGTTTCTAAGTACACATCGATTTCCTTTATAGAAACAACAATTCGATCACCATAATAATTCAATCACCATAACAATTCGATAAGTCACTTAAACAACGATTTGCTCGAAAACAACAATTTGATCGAAAACAACGATTCGCTTTACGTTAAACAACGATTTGATAAAAAACAACGATTCGCTTTAAGTCAAACAATGATTTGCTCGAAAACAACGATTTGATAAAAAACAACGATTCACTTTAAGTTAAACAACGATTTGCTCAAAAACAACGATTTGATCGAAAACAACGATTCACTTTAACTTAAACAACGATTTGATTGAAAACTACGATTCGCTTTAACTTAAACAACTATTTGCTCGAAAACAACGATTCGCTTTAAGTTAAACAACGATTTGATTGAAAACATCAATTCGCCTGTACTTAAACAATGATTTGATCGAAAACAATGATTCGCTTGTACTTAAACAATGATTTGATCAAAAATAACGATTTGCCTTCATTTAAACAATGATTTGATCACAAACAATGATTTGGTCGCAAACAATAATTTGTCTTCACTTGAACAACGATTTCGGTCTTACAACGATTTCATAATTGATTTTGTTCAAACAACAATTTAATGATCGATTTCAGTAAAACAACAATTTCATCTGCTCATCGATTTCTGTTAAGTAATAACTTTGTACAAAACATCGATTTCATTATATAAATACATGGACTATATTCACATTGACTTCGTTTCAACATGGATTACATTCTTACATGATTATATCATCAATTTGATATCAATATCATTTCTATACAGAATGCTCTTTATATAGCTCTTGTACAGTCTTGCTTTATCTTCTTATTTTCATTCCTTATAATACTTAAATATGCATATGCTTAAGACTATGTGAATTTCAAAAAGCTTTTCTGCACATCTTGCTATATCCTAAAATCTTGATCATGTATTGTGGCAGTATAACATTTTCACATGAGATATTCTTGCTTACTTCTTGTGTCACGTAAAGTCTTGATTTGTGTGATGTCAGAATAACCTTTCTTGGTTGGCATACCTTCATACTGTATGACTACCAATGTTGACTGACAATTTAGACAAAAAGAAGTTGCCTAGGTATCAGTGTTTATTGCATACAGGACCTTTGTAGTAAAGCACGCAAAGATGGATCTGTCAACTTGTAAAAATGATAAAAGATTTAGAAAATCTTTCCCTGAAGGTGCAAGGATCAATCCAAGCACTTATGGCCGCAGGCTCACCTCTCCATGCCTAGGACCAGTCTCTCCAACGTGCATGAAGTTGTGAGACAATGGACATCTGAACGACTACTACAACGGTCAAAATAATTCGCAGAAGATAAATAGAAGACAAGTGACACCATGCAAGATAGTTAGATCATTTGAACTCTTGAATCTTCGAAAAGCTTGAAGCTCCATTCACCTGAAAAATAGCAAGAGCCAGCTCGTCCATTTCAACCTTCAAAAGCTCTTAGCTATTAGAGATCTCACTCCATTCCTTTTGAGAGCTAGCGTAGGTCTGAGAGAGAGAGTTCATTCAAGTTTATCTGGTGTCTCTCAGACTTCGCTTCTGATAACTGCAAAATCTTTCATGTTAAATTTCTTACATATAGTTGAGTTTAGACATCTTTTGTCTATAAATAATGCGCATTTTTATTTTAATTTTTATTCATCTATAAATAAGTTTTTTAACATATTAGTTAAATTTTTTGGTAGAACACATTGTTAGATTCTCAGTTAATAAGGTCAATGCATTTTTTATAGTTTGACTAATAAAAGTATTTCTCTTTTTATATAAAACATTGTACATAAATAATTTTTGGTTTTATATTCTCATAAACATCTTCTAATTCTTGCAAATATATTTTGTAAATAACTTAGATTTTAAATAAATTTTAATTAATAAATAACCCTCATGTGATATACCCCTCTCATCTTACCTAAATGGGCCGCGCACACCACATCTTTACCTATTCTTTCTTCCCACCAGGTCAATGGCGGCAAGTAGCAGAGTAGCTGTTGGGTGTGAAGAGCTGTGTGCTGGAGCTGCTGGATGTGGAGCTGGTGCATGCTGGGGTGCTGGAAGCGCGGCTGGGAGGTGGTGTGCGCAGCTGTGCATTGGGGCCGTGCAACGTTAGAAGCAGCAGCGTTGGAGTTCGGGTGGCATGCAGAGGTAGTTCTTGGGTGGTGCTTGTGCTGGAGCCTAGGCGTGCGATGCGGCTGGCGGAGCTCGTGGGAAGCGGATCTGGCGATGGGCGATGGAGCTGTGGCATGGCGATCCTGGGCGTGCAGAGCTCGGGCGCAAGGGTGAAGGCTGGATTTGGGGCGTGTGAGGAGCTCATGCAGAGGCACCTGGAAGGTTCCAGGGAGCCTATATAAGGACCCCAAGGTCCTCAGCATCGCATTTTTGAGGAGTTTCGATTTTGAGGAGTTCGATTTTTGTTGATTTTTGGTTAGGTTCAGTTCAGCATCTCTTGTGGTTCAGATTTTGGGCAAGGGAGATCGGGTTTGTATCTCTTCTTTTGGTTTTTCCCTTCTTCTTCTCTCTTCGCTGATGTTGTGAGGGATTTCCTATGTTCTTCTGTAGGGATTTGATTGCTGGGAGGGAAGGGGTTCGAGTTTTAATTTTTCTTTCTTTTCTCCAATGAAGTTGGGGTAGGAGAATTTGTTCCGCTGCTGTGAGGGATCTATCCAATGTTTCTTCTTCCTTTCTTCTCTGGTTCGGCATCCAGGAGTTCAACATTTTCTTGAATAGTTCTACTGCAGTGATTTGTTTGGGATTTTGCCTTTCTTCTTTGCTGCTGGGAGGGCGATCCAGAAGCATTTGATTTCCCCATTTTCTGTGTTCCAGAGGTTCCATTTGTTCCTTTCTCTGTGTGAATTGCTGAGAGGATTGAGGGCTGTTGGAGAGTTCGATCCAGTGGATTTGATTTTTCCATTCTTGCTTCTGTGTGGACTTTTGCCATTTCTTCTGTGCCGGAGGGCTTGATCCAGTGGACTTCCTCCTTTCTTCTATGTGCTGTGAAGGCTTCCGAAAGCGACTGCATTTATATTTTCATTTCTCTGCATTGGATAGATCGTCCAGAGCGACTAGGGGAATCCATCCTTGGCTCGTTCTGGGTTGTCCAGTGATCAAAAAGTTTCTAGAGATCGGAAGTTTGATGTGAAATTTATATTTTCTTATTGATTGTTCTTCATCCCCCTCGAGTTGTGAGTATAATGATCTGAATTTCTTGTAGTTCATATTGTTCTACAGAAGGCTTAATTTGACCTGTTATCAAGAGTTCTTACTTCAGTGTTAACGCATTGAGAATTTAAGTCCTTTTGGTGCTTATTTTTCGAGTATCAGTAGAGTTTTGAGTTAGCACAATTAATTTCTGTTCTTATTTTTTTGTCCGATCCTTTAGTTGTGAGGGTATTGATTCGGTGTGTTTGTGGAGAGTAATTCTTGTTGACCGTCATCCCCAGAGCTGTAGGGTAAATTGGTTTTGATAGTTTCAAGTTAAGCTTTCTGTTTTATCTGTTTGATCCCTCAATTGTGAGGGTATATTGATAAATTCTCTTCTTTAATTTCAATTCAGCTTGTTCTTTCATTAAGTTGACATGTCGAGTTGTGAGGGATTTGATTGGTGTTGTTTATAGAATTGATTCTAATGCAATTTTATTTTGGTGAAAAAATGTTTGTTAGAATAGTTTCAACAGAATTTTCTTAAGTCGAACTTTATTCAGTCTCCTGTGGAAATGACATGTTCTACACCACTTTGCTAGTTCATCTTTGCTATTTTAAATTTGTGAGACAGTTTAGAGAAGGTGAGCATTTTGACGTGTGTAACGAACTCTATACAACGAAGTTTACAATCAATAATGTCACGTTCAGCTTCAGATCAAGCATTGTCTATAAGCTTGGTCTTAGGGCCGTCCTCTTTCAACAAGATCTTTGTGGGCATTCCTGTTCAGGTGTGAAGAGAAGACATGTTGAATCACGTGGTGTAATTCCTGTAACGTCGCTTATTTTCGGATCCTTTTGGATCGTGTGTGTTGTGGTTGTGATGGCTATTGTAAGGCCAGTGTGGTGTAGACGCGTGGTGTGTGTAGCTATGGTGCAGGTTAGGTCCTGAAATGAAATAGGACCTGCTACAGTTGAGTAGGAGTTGGCGGCCAGGGGTGGTCGTTGACTTGTTGGCGTCCGGTAAGTGGCCGTTGACTGCATGATCTTGGCAGCATTAGATGTGGACGTTTAGAGTGGCGGCGTTTGTCTTTGCGGCAGAGGGGTTACGCCAACCTGAGAATTCTGCAGGTTTAGGGTCACCCGAGAGCAGGTTTCCCTCTTGTCACTCTCTTCCCCTTGCCCTAGCTTCGTGTCCCCGTGTTTCTAAAGCTTCCAACAGGTACTGAAGGTGGGTTGGAGGATCGTGGAGCGTGTGGCATTGACGAATCGGACGAGGAAACGCTGTGGCGTGGTGCAATTCCTGTGGGAGCTCGCGGAGGGTTTCTGTGTGACCGGGAGAATTCGGAGGGTTTGAGTGTGTTCTGAGGTAGGGAATGACCCTTGTAGTTCCTGTAGGTCATGTTAATGTAATTAGATAACATGAATCTGCATGAAAATGGTGATTTCGGGTCATGGCACCCATGCGGGGATAATGGGTGGTTTGATGATTTTATGTAGTAAAGCATGCTGTTTTAGTTAATTATAATGCATGGGAGTTAGAGGAACTGTTTCCTCCTATTTTCTTAATGGTTTCGGGATCAGGAATGCATGTGGGATCGGTCGTTAGGGTTCTGCAGGAGTAGAAGCTGAAGATCTTGGCGTCAACATCGTTGGTCGCCAGGTTCATCAGCCGGGATATAGACGGCCAGATCCATTGCCGTCTCTTCCTATAAGCGGCAGTCGATGTTGCCGCCAACTTGTGCATGTATTCATGCAGTGTGGTTTACGTAGCTTTTCTGATTATGAATATTACGTGTTTGTGTGTGCATGGCGATGACCGGTGTGAGCCAGTGCACTTGTTATGCTCTTGGAGCGTACTGCTCATGTAATGGGCATGTTTTACGTGAATGAGTGTGATGTACGTAATTGCTTTACGCAGTATGTGTGGTGCGTTGGCACCCGTGGCACTCTTGGAGTGCGTTGTCCATGTGTTGGACATGTGGTTTACGTGGTAGACGTTTGGTACACCAACCAGGGTGTAATATACAGTGTTGTCTACGTAGTTTGAGTGTGTGTATACTACACACTTTGTTGTAATGTAATTCTTATGTTTGTCAGTAACTACTGGGCAGTGAGGTTCCTGTGTGAGCCTAGCCATGACTTTGTGGTGTTTGGGCAGTGAAGGTCCATACCGACCTAGCCCTGGTCGTTGTTGTTTTTCGAATAATATTATTGATTTATGTATTAAGTGGTGTGTGTTTCCACAGAGGTCACCTCATGACCAATGATAGGCAAGTTTGTGGTTCAGGTATGTGTTGGTATGGGATAGCTTTGGGGTCATATGGTGACTGATGTTAAGCTAATCCTAACACTTGTATATCGTAAATTATAAGTAAAGGCTATATGTGTAAGTATCTTGGTTTGTGCTAGCCGAGTGTGGTGGTCCGACGCCTATTCCCGAATGCCTCTCTAGTCGGGTACCCCAGGTTCTTTGTGAGCCAGGCATGTGGTTTGTTGTGCTCGGGGTTTTGTCCCGGTACTGGTGTTGTACCGTCGAGGTCTGTGTCGTCTCCCTGGACACCCTCACTCCTGAGTTTGAGTTGTACGTCTGGCTGAGGGAAAGACGGCAGTGGGGCAGCGACTTCCCAGAGTTTGTTCTTGTGTCGCTTGTAGCGCGCTCGTAGTTGGGGTACGGACACCAGTAGACGTCACTGGTCCCCAGCTAGTCTTGTTTTCCAGTGCCTCACTTTAGGGTGCTCTGGCCAGAGACCCTAGAGGTGCAGGCATGGGCCTGCAGCTGTGTGTCTGTAGGTGTGGTGTTGGTTGGTCTCCACAGTTGTTTGACTTCTTCCTTGTGGAGCGGCAGTTGGACCTTTCGTCCGTGACTGCGAGGCTGAGAGGTTGTTCTTGTGTTGTGTTGTCCGGGTTGGATACTGGCCTGATTAGCTAGTAGTCCGTTCCCGTGTGGTGGCGTCGTTCTTTCTGACTCGTGCTTTGCCTGTTCTAGCAGTAGTTTGACTCGTGCTTTGCCTCTGGCTGTGGTTTGTGATTTTATGACTCGTGGTCGAGGTTTGACCAGTTCGAGGTGTGCCCTGGTGTTGGCACAATTGTGGTTGAGTTGTAGTTTATGTGATTTGCCGGTTGAGGTTTTACTTGTAATATTGTGCTTAAATAAAGGTATAATATAATTGTGGTTCAATGTGGTGTCTACCACCTGCTTATACCCTTGTTCGGGTGTTTGTGATGTGGTACCTCAGAGTAGCAGGTACCTATTTCCTTTGTGGATTACTTTGTAGTTTTGTGGTGGTACATTGTGTACCAATCTTTCCGGGTACTTGTGTGTTGTGGAGGTCTTGTGGTTCGACCTGCCACTTGTTGTATCCTAACTGTTTTAAGTAGATCCTTGTTTATATTTTATTGTGAATTAGTTTGTGATTATTAATTATGTTACCTTTGTGGGTATTTGCCGATGAGGCTTGTAGCTTAGGCATATTGTGGTTAGTAGAGCTATGCTCCGTGGAGGCCGTGTGAGACCTTCCACTTGTTGAGTCTTACCCTTCTTGGCATGGTTCCAATTATGGATTTAGTGTGTGATGGACTAGCTAGCTGTAGCCAGTCCTACCATTTATGTGTGGCTCTCGACGTAGTGTGGTTTGGAGTATAAAGGACCAGCTCTTTGTTAGCAGTCCTGTTATTCAAGTGCTTGAGGTTTTCCTGTGAAGCTTGCAGCTTACACAGTGACCTGCCTGTGTGGCTTATAGTTTAGGCAACCAGTTGTTGTAGTAGTGTGCCAGTGAGATTGTGGTTTAGGCACTTTAGTAGTTGGGCTGACTAATGATTTTATGTTAGTCCTGTAGTCCTACTTTTCTTTTGAGAACGTTATGTTATTATCATGAGTATGTTTAATTGTTATTTATTGTCATGATGTGAGCATGAAATGGTTTGGCTATTGATGTTGCCAATGAGACCCTTTGGGGTTGAGGTGTTGTGGTTACGGGTGTTTTGGGTAGCCCCTACTGAGCCAGTGACTTGTTGAGGCTCACTCCCCTACAGTTCTTTTCAGGGCTTGTCGTGTGTTTGGCTTGCAGTGGCGTTGTGTCATACTTGTACCACCAGCAGTAGTTTAGTAGTTAGTGCGGTGTGAGCTTGTGCTCCCTCGTGGTATGCCCCAGGTAGTTGTACTCTTTTAAATTGGACATGTATTCATGTAATGGGACAGTTGTACAAACTGTGAGCAGATATGAGCACATGTACTTTCTTGTGTCTTATATTCTTGTGGTTTGTCTTTTATACTCTTACTGGACACGTGTGTGAGATATCCCTTGCGAGACTTCGGTCCGTTCGCGGGAGGCGGATCTGGATATGGAGCCTTATTGGGCATAAATACCTCGGTCCGTCACAGTTGGTATCAGAGCAATGTCCAGTTAGAATATGAAAAGACATTGAAAGTACAATGTCCCAATACATGGATTAATGTTCACTGCTGGTAGTAAGTCTGAGGTCTTGTGTGATATAAAGTAGTTTTTACGTGAGCTTTTGGCACGTAAATCGTGTGTTTCTGTTTGTTAAATTGGCAGTTGTGAGCAGTTGTTGTGCCACAATGTGGATAGTAGCATAAGTTGTGTGGTAGCATCCTGGCACTAGTGCAGTTAAAGCAGTTAAAGTATAGTATTTAAAAGTTTTCAGTTGCAGAGATTAGAGGAGAAAGGTAAAGTAGTGCCCTGAGAGGGATATACCTATTATATGTTAGTAAAGTACAGAGTTAGCAGAGACAAGTATAGAGTATTTCTGTGATAGATCAGTTTGGTTATTAAAGAATACAGTTAAAGGAATTGAAGAGATTAAGAAGTTTGGATATGGAATTCAGTAAGTAAGTTATAATGAGATAGAAAGTTGGCAGAGACAGGTGCATGGTAACAAGGTGATAAGGATCAGGTCAGTTGGTGTGTGATAAGTTGCAGTTGAGAACCTCAGTAAGGTATTGTGGCATTAGAGATTTGAGTCAGATGATATTAAGAAACAGTGTGGATGAAAATGTGATTAGTGTTATGAAGAGTTTGATATGATAAAAAGGCAGATCAGCTTTAAAAAAAAAAGGTATCAGTACATAAAAGAGCAGTGATTTATGGCAGATAGATTAAGTATGCCTGAGGTCAGAAATTTGAGAAAGTGTTGTTATGATGATAATGGTAACAGGAAGTGTGATATGAAGATTTGTACAAATAAGTATAGAAAAGATCAGTTGAATAAGAAAGAGAGAAAAGAAGGATTAATGTGCAATAAGAATTTGTGAGAATTGCACAAGAGGAATATTTAGTTGATGACTGGCAGATTATGAAAAGTTTTTCAGAAAGAACATTTAATAAAAAAAAGGTATTTTGCAGAAAAGATATGAATTAGAGAAAGGAAGAATTTAGCAAATGATAAAGTGAATAAGATCAGATGAGTCAGGAAATATCAGTTAAAGTTTGCATAATTGGTGCAAAGAAATGATTTAATTGAGCAGGAAGGAATTGTTATTAAGATATTTAAGAGTTTAAATGCTGGAGCAGATTGATTAAGAATATTTGAAAAGTTTATGCCCCGGAATTATGGGAATTAAAGAAAAATGTCAGTAAAGCAGGAAAGATATATGAAGAGTATAATATATAATAATGGTTTGGTAGAACAGAAATTGCAGTAATTTCTTCAGCATGAATTAATGAATGGGATGATTTGAGAAGCAGTTGAAGCCAGAAGAAAGTAATTGAAAGTAATAATATGTAAGCAGAAATTGTGGAATATTTTGCAAAAGTGTTCAGTGTGATCAGAGTAGCGCAGCGGAAGCGGAAGCAAAGAAAGATTTAATATTCAGAGATTGTTCAAGTTTGCTTGAATAAGGAGAAAGTGTAAAGTTTTGCGTAGTGGAATAAAGGAAACAGAGTTTATTATTGTTTTTTAATCAGAGATTGACTTAAAGCGGTATGAGTAGAATAATATGAAAGAGCAGGAAATTCAAAGATGGTGATTGGTTTTCTTTGAAGAGGTGTCAGTTGTGAATGTAAATGCAGATGAGGCAGGATAACAACAAGCAGCGATAAATGGAAAAAGAAAATGGTGGCATGAAAGAATATTACAGTGTAAGATATTTGAGAAAGATAAAGCGGCCTCGAAAGAAATATTGCAAACACAGCTGGAAAATTGTGGAAGCAGGTTCAGTCCAAGGAGATAAAGCACCATTGGCAAGGTAGGATTGCCTACGGTTGAAAGCTAAAGAAAGGCAATGGAATCAACAGAACAGAGTAATTGTGAGATGAATTGAAAGGCTGAAGCAGAGAAAGAGTATCCTACTTTCTGCGTTCGGCTTTATTTGTTTTTAGGTAATAATCCGGATTGTTATGATTTGTTTTATATGTCGAGGACGACATTTGTTTTTAGGTGATAATAATGTAACGTTGCTTATTTTTGGATCATTTTGGATCGTGTGTGTTGTGGTTGTGATGGCTGTTGTAAGGCCAGTGTGGTGTAGACGCGTGGTGTGTGTAGCTGTGGTGCAGGTTAGGTCCCGAAATGAAATAGGACCTGTTGCAGTTGAGTAGGAGTTGGCGGCCAGGGGTGGTCGTTGACTTGTTGGCGTCCAGGTAAGTGGCCGTTGACTGCATGATCTTGGCGGCATTAGATGTGGACATTTAGAGTGGCGGTTGTCTTTGGCGGCAGAGGGGTTGACGCCAACCTGAGAATTCTGCAGGTTATAGGGTCACCCGAGAGCAGGTTCCCTCCTGTCTCTCTCTTCCCCTTGCCCTAGCTTCGTGTCCCCGTGTTTCTAAAGCTTCCAGCAGATTACTGAAGGGTGGTTGGAGGATCGTGGAGCGTGTGCATTGACGAATCGGACGAGGGAAACACGTGGCGTGGTGCAATTCCCGTGGGAGCTCGCGGAGTGTTTGGTGTGAACCGGGAGAATTCGGAGGGTTTGAGCGTGTTCTGAGGTAGGGAATGACCCTTGTAGTTCCTGTAGGTCGTGTTAATGTAATTAGATAACATGAATCTGCATGAAAATGGTGATTTCGGGTCATGGCACCCATGCGGGGATAATGGGTGGTTTGATGATTTTATGTAGTAAAGCATGCTGTTTTAGTTTAATTATAATGCATGGGAGTTAAAGGAACTGTTTCCTCCTATTTTCTTAATGGTTTCGGGATCAGGAATGCATGTGGGATCAGTTAGGGTTTCTGCAGGAGTAGAAGATGAAGATCTTGGCGTCAACATCATTGGTCGCCAGGTTCATCAGCCGAGATATAGACGGCCAGATCCATTGCCGTCTATTTCCTATAAGCGGCAGTCGATGTTGCCGCCAACTTGTGCATGTATTCATGCAATGTGGTTTACGTAGCTTTTCTGATTATGAATATTACGTGTTTGTGTGTGCATGGCGATAACCGGTGTGAGCCAGTGCACTTGTTATGCTCTTGGAGCATACTGCTCATGTAATGGGCATGTTTTACGAGAATGAGGTGTGATGTACGTAATTGCTTTGCGCAGTATGTGTGGTGCGTTGGCACCCGTGGCACTCTTGGAGTGCGTTGTCCATGTGTTGGACATGTGGTTTACGTGGTAGACGTGTGGTACACCAACCAGGGTGTAATATACACGTGTTGTCTACGTAGTTTGAGTGTGTGCATACTACACACTTTGTTGTAATGTAATTCTTATGATTTGTCATAGTAACTGGGCAGTGAGGTTCCTGTGTGAGCCTAGCCATGACTTTGTGGTGTTTGGGCAGTGAAGGTCCATACCGACCTAGCCCTGGTTCGTTGTTGTTTTTCGAATAATATTATATTGATTTATGTATTAAGTGGTGTGTGTTGCCACAGAGGTCACCTCATGACCAATGATAGGCAAGTTTGTGGTTCAGGTATGTGTTGGTGTGGGATAGCTTTGGGGTCATATGGTGACCGATGTTAAGCTAATCCTAACACTTGTATATCGTAAATTATAAGTAAAGGCTATATGTGTAAGTATCGTGGTTTGTGCTAGCCGAGTGTGGTGGTCCGGCGCCTATTCCGGAATGCCTCTCTAGTCGGGTACCCCAGGTTCTTTGTGAGCTAGGCATGTGTGTTTGTTGTGCTTGGGGTTTTGTCCCGGTACTGGTGTTGTACTGTCGAGGTCTGTGTCGTCTTCCTGGACACCCTCACTCCTGAGTTTGAGTTGTACGTCCGGCTGAGGGAAAGACGGCAGTGGGGCAGCGACTTCCCAGAGTTTGTTCTTGTGTCACTTGTAGCGCGCTCGTAGTTGAGGGTACGGACACCAGTAGACGTCACTGGTCCCAAGCTAGTCCTGTTTTCCAGTGCCTCACTTTAGGGTGCTCCGGCCAGAGACCCTAGAGGTGCCAGGCATGGGCCTGCAGCTGTGTGTCTGTAGGTGTGGTGTTGGTTGGTCTCCACAGTTGTTTGACTTCTTCCTTGTGGAGCGGTAGTTGGACCTTTCGTCCGTGACTGCGAGGCTGAGAGGTTGTTCTTGTGTTGTGTTGTCCGGGTTGGATACTGGCCTGATTAGCTAGTAGTCTGTTCCCGTGTGGTGGCGTCGTTCTTTCTGACTCGTGCTTTGCCTGTTCTGGCAGTAGTTTGACTCGTGCTTTGCCTCTGGCTGTGGTTTGTGAGTTTATGACTCGTGGTTGAGGTTTGACCAGTTCGAGGTGTGCCCTGGTGTTGGCACAATTGTGGTTGAGTTGTAGTTTATGTGATTTGTCGGTTGAGGTTTTACTTGTAATATTGTGCTTAAATAAGGTATAATATAATTGTGATTCAATGTGGTGTCTACCACCTGCTTATACCCGTTCGGGGGTTTGTGAGTGGTACCTCAGAGTAGCAGGTACCTATTTTCTTGTGGGTTACTTTGTAGTTTTGTGGTGGTACATTGTGTACCAACCTTTCCGGGTACTTGTGTGTTGTGGAGGTCTTGTGGTTCGACCTGCCACTTGTTGTATTCTAACTGTTTTAAGTAGATCTTGTTTATATTTTATTGTGAATTAGTTTGTGATCATAATTATGTTACCTTTGTGGTATTTTGCCGATGAGGCTTGTAGCTTAGGCATATTATGGTTTAGTAGAGCTATGCTCCGTGGAGGCCGTGTGAGACCTTCCACTTGTTGAATCTTACCCTTCGGGCATGGTTCCGATTATGGATTTAGTGTGTGATGGACTAGCTAGCTGTAGCCAGTCCTACCATTTATGTGTGGCTCTCGACGTAGTGTGGTTTGGAGTATAAAGGACCAGCTCTTTGTTAGCAGTCCTGTTATTCAAGTGCTTGAGGTTTGCATGTGAAGCTTGCAGCTTAGGCAGTGACCTGCCTGTATGGCTTATAGTTTAGGCAACCAATTGTTGTAGCAATGTGCCAGTGAGACTGTGGTTTAGGCACTTTAGTAGTTGGGCTGACTAATGATTTTATGTTAGTCCTGTAGTCCTACTTTTCTTTTGAGAACGTTATGTTATTATCATGAGTATGTTTAATTGTTATTTATTGTCATGATGTGAGCATGAAATGGTTTGGCTATTGATGTTGCCAGTGAGACCCATTGGGGTTGAGTTGTCTGTGGTTACGGTGTTGTTTTGGGTATCCCCTACTGAGCCAGTGACTTGTTGAGGCTCACTCCCCTACAGTTCTTTTCAGGGCTTGTCGTGTGTTTGGCTTGCAGTGGCGTTGTGTCAGACTTGTACCGCCAACAGTAGTTTAGTAGTTAGTGCAGTGTGAGCTTGTGCTCCCTTGGGGTATGCCCCAGGTAGTTGTACTCTTTTAAATTGGACATGTATTCATGTAATGGGACAATTGTACAAACTGTGAGCAGATATGAGCACATGTACTTTCTTGTGTCTTATATTCTTGTGGTTTGTCTTTTATACTCTTACTGGACACGTGTGTGAGATATCCCTTGCGAGACTTCGGTCCGTTCATGGGAGGCAGATCTGGATATGGAGCCTTATTGGGCATAAATACCCCGGTCCGTCACAATTCCTCTTCTGGTAGAGAAGAGAAGGCCAGCGGTTGCTGGATGTGTAAGTGTCCATAAGGGGGACTGTACTCTTGTTTAGTGGAAGCCCAAGCTGTTACTTGGGGATTGGACATAGGACTCCTTGAGATAGGAGGTCCGAACCAAGATAAAAATCTCCTGTTGTTTGTGTGATTACTTTTGTGTCTTCATTATCACTAACTCTAACTGTCGAACTTAGTGTTTTCTGTCTAGTTTATTTTATTTACAAGAATTTCTACTAAAAGATTTTTTAAGCAAACCATTCACCCCCCTCCCCCCCCCCCCTCTGGGCTTGCTATCTGGGCAACAAGTGGTATTAGAGCCAAGTCTCTTCAAGAAGAAGATCTCACGATCTTAAGAGCAAAGATAAATGGTAGCTCAAGGATATACTGAAGGTCAGTCCGTCAACAGACCTCCTCTATTTGACAGTGAATATTACAACTATTGGAAGACTCGAATGGAGTTTTTCCTTCATGGTCTCGATTTCTAGCTTTGGTCAATCATTAAAGGAGACCTCGTGGTACTCAACAAAAGAGAAGATTGGACAGATGATGACAAGAAGAAGATATCTCTTAACAGCAAAGCTAAAAGTATGCTGTGCTGTGCACTCAACAAGAAAGAATTCAATAGAATTTCTGCTTGCAAGTCAGCCATGGAAATATGGGAAAAGCAAAGGCTCACATACGAAGGAACTGATAAGCTAAAGGAAACAAGGATAGATATTTTCATAACTCAATACGAGAGATTTCAAATGCAATCTAGAGAGTCTATCACTTAAATGTACAACAGATTCACAGATATAACCAATGGATTGGCTGAGCTCGAAAAAACTTATGAGATTGGAGACATGGTGAGAAAAATATTAAGATCTCTACCAGCCTCATGGACTGCAAAAGTGACAACCATAGAAGAAGCCAACGACCTCAGGAAAATGTCACTTGAGAAACTCATTGGGTCTTTAATGACTCATGAAATAAATATGAAAAGGCTGGGAGAATCCTCCAGCAAAAAGAAGCATAGCAATGCTCTCAAGGCCACAGAAGACACATTTGATGGTGAGTCAGTAAGTGACAAGAGCAATGAGAGCAGTGAAGATGAAGAAGCTTTTCTTTCTAGAAGACTGCAACGTATACTGGCCAAAAAGAAGTACCAATCAGAAGAAGAAGATTTCAAGAAAGGTAAACTTCAAAAGACTAGAAGGGAAAGAAGTCAAGAAATCTGAACCCATATGCTATGAGTGCAAGAAGCTAGGACACATCAAAGCTGAGTGTCTAAAGTTAAAGAAAACTGAGTTCAAGAAGAAGGACAACGTAAAGAAGTTCAAAAGATATAAGAAGAAAGCCATGGCCGCAGCATGGAACAACGAAAGCGACTCAAACAGTGAGTCAAGCTCCAGCGAAGACGATGAAGAAAAGGCCAACCTAGCCTTCATGGAAAATGTTGATGAAAAGGTAACTTCGGACTCATCTTTTAGTTTCTGTAATGAATCTAATTCAGATAGTCTAGAAGATGCGTTTAATGAACTATACGGTAAATATAAAGATGTTTGTAAGTTGCTAAAAACAACTAAGAAAAAATATGCATGTTTGGAAATTACCAACTCAGATTTAAAATCTGAAACTGAACAGTTAGAGAAACAAATTTCTGAACTTAAAAGAAGAAATGAACTACTACGTGAAGATGTTAAAATTAAGAATGAAAAGATGTTAAACTTAGAACATCAGGAAACAATAAGTAAACTTAAAAGTGAAATTAACACACTAACAAAAGATAATGAATATCTAATGGCTACAGTTGAAAATTTTACTAATGGTAAATTCTCTCTAATACTAAAAGGAGCAAGAAGATCAGGTAAGAAAAAGTATGGGTTAGGATACACTCCACCAGACAACGATAAAACTATAATTCATCCAAAAATTTATCCAACTCTAAAATTCATAGCTGAACAAAATCCTAATCATAAAGTAAATAAAAATAAAAACCATAAGTCAAATAGGATAATAAATAATATTCCTTGCTGCACACACTGTAACAAATTAGGTCACACCAAAATAACATGTACAACCAAACACCTAAAATGGATTCCCAAATGAAACCGTGAAGAAACTAACCAACCAGGACCCAAAAGAACTTGGGTACCTAAATCTTATTGACTTATTGCAGGGAAGCTTAGAGCATCAAAGTGGTACCTTGATAGCGAGTGCTCAAGGCATATGATAGGTAACAAGAAATTATTCTCTCATATCAAAGATGAAGAAGGCACAGTTACCTATGGCGATAATGGAAAAGGGTCAGTAATTGGATGTGGATCTATTGGAAGTCAAGATAAAATTCTCATAGAAGATGTACTATGCGTCAAAGGATTGTAGCACAACTTAATAAGCATTAGTCAACTATGCAACAATGGCCACCAGATCAAGTTTCAGGAATCAAAATGTTTGATTATCAAGGATGGTGCAATTGTCTTCGAAGCCAGTAGAGAAAAGAACCTATATGTAATGCATCTAGAAGAACTTAAAGATCAAGATGTTTGTCTAGCAGCAAGCAAAGATCAGAATGCAGAGTTATGGCACAGAAGGTTAAGTCACTGTAGTTTGGATGGAATAAGAAAGCTTGTCAAACATGATCTAGTAGAAGGACTGTCAAAGATAAACACAAGATTAGATAGCATTTGTGAACCTTGTGCAAAAGGGAAGCATGAAAAATCCTCCTTCAAATCGAAGACAGTGGTCACTACTTCCAAGCCACTAGAACTATTACATATGGATCTATTTAGACCAATGAGAAGCACCAGCTTGGGAGGAAAGAACTTTGGATTTGTAATAGTCGATGATTTTTCAAGATTCACATTGGTATCATTTTTAGTGCATAAAGATGACACTTTTGAAGGCTTTGTGAAGTTCAGTAAAATAGTTCAAATGGATAAGAAGTTCAGCATCATTGGCATTCGATCGGATCATGGAGGAGAATTTCAGAATGACAGATTTGCAGATTCTGAAATGATCAAAGTATAGAACATAATTTCTTAGCACCTAGAACACTACAGCAAAATGGAGTAGCTGAGAGGAAGAACAGACCCTTGTTGGATATGGCTAGAACCATGCTATCCGAATACAATCTTCCAAGATACTTCTCGACAGAAGCTATAATACAGCATGTTACATTATAAATAGAGCCATGATCAGGCCAATTCTAAAGAAGACTACATATGAGCTGTACAATCAAAGGAAGTCTAGGATCAGCCATTTCAGAACTTTGGATGTCTATGTTTCATTCACAATAATGGTAAAAGAGACATAGGTAAGCTGGATCCCAAATCAAATGAATGGATCGTTATGGGGTACACTTCTAAACCCAAGGCTATAGAGTTTTCAACAAAAAAGTCTTTTAATGGAGCAAACTGTTCATGTTATTTTTGATGAGTCTAACCTTTCCTTGAAGAAGGAAGTCGATAGTGATGATGAAAATGCAGAAATTCTCTCCAAGAAACTGAAGGAAACATCTATCAAAGATGGTGAAGATCCACTCTTGGAAGAACTGCAAGAAAAAGATATTATCCATAATGATCTTCCAAAGGAATCGAGGTACAAATAGGATCATCCTACTGACAACATCATTGGAAATCCATCGGTTGGGGTAAGAACTAGAGGTAATGTTATTCCTTGTGATTATCTAGCATTTGTGTCTCAAATTGAGTTGAAGACAGTCAATGAAGCATTGTCTGATGAATCTTAGATTTTAGCCATGCAAGATGAACTTAATCAGTTCAGGAGAAATCAAGTTTGGTCCCTTGTTCCGAGACCATCAGATCATCCTGTGACTGGCACCAAATGGGTGTTTAGGAACAAATTGCATGAAGCTGGTGTTATCACTAGAAACAAGGCTAGGCTGGTTGCTCAAGGTTATTCCCAAGAGGAAGGCATATATTTCGATGAAACCTATGCACAAGTGGCTAGACTAGAGGCTATTAGAATTTTACTTGCTTATGCATGTGCATTGGATTTAAAACTTTTCTAAATGGATGTTAAATCTGCATTTTTAAATGGTTATATAGAGGAGGAAGTTTATGTAGAACAACCTTCTAGTTTTGATGCCTTAGATTTTCCAAACCATGTTTTTAAATTGCATAAAGTATTATATGGTTTAAAGCAAGCACCTAGAGCATGGTATGAAAGACTTAGTGCATTCTTGCTAAATCATGGCTTTATTAGAGGTCAGGTAGATAGCACATTGTTTATTAAATCAAAAGCCAAGAACATATTACTTGTGTAAATTTATGTAGATGATATTATATTTGGATCTACTGATGAATCTTTGTGTAAGTACTTTGAAAAGCTCATGCAGGGACAATTTGAGATGAGCATGATGGGAGAGCTCAACTATTTTCTTGGATTACAAATCAAGTAAAGCCAAGAAGGTACACATATTTATCAAACAAAGTACACCAAAGAATTGTTAAAGAAATTCAGGTTCGACAATGCTAAACCACTGTCCACTCCAATGAGCACATCCACAAGGTTAGACAGTGATAAGGAAGGTAAGAAAGTTGATTAAAAACTATACAGAGGTATGATAAGGTCATTGCTTTACTTGACAGCTAGTAGACCAGACATCTTGTTTACTGTATGTATGTGTGCTAGATATCAGTCTGATCCTAAGGAATCCCATCTAATATCTGTTAAAAGGATTTTTAGATATTTAACTAAAACTCATGACCTAGGTCTATGGTATCAAAAATCATTTGAAACTAGTTTAATTGGATATTTTGATGCTGACTATGCTGGATGCAAGGTAGAAAGAAAAAGCACCAGTGGAAGTTGTCAATTTCTTGCAGGACGCCTGATTTCGTGGTCCTCAAAGAAGCAAAATTCAGTAGCACTATCAACAGCTGAAGCTGAATACGTAGCTGCTAGGAGTTGTTGCACTCAACTCCTATGGATAAAACAACAGCTTGAGGACTATGGACTGCACATCAAGACTATCCCATTGTTGTGCAACAATACAAGTGCGATAAATCTCACAAAAAATGCAGGACAAAATATATAGAGGTCAGATATCATTTTATTAGAGATCATGTAGCTAATGGTAATATAAATATCTCTTTCATAGATACTCTGAATCAGTTAGCAGATATCTTTACAAAGGCCTTACCTGAAGAGAGATTTACGTCTCTTAGAAGGGAATTAGGCATGTGTAATTTGTAACAGATATGTCTGCATGTAACTGAAACAATAAATTTCAGAATAACACTTACTCTTCCCGCTAAAATTTAAGCAAATCCTTTATTGCTTGCGTCATAAATTGCTACGGCGTTTCAGTTTAATTCTTTATTATTTGCATTATCTTCTCTTTTGTCATTATCTGCATGTATTACTCTGCCATTTCAAAAAGGCGACTTCATGACCTGCTGTTAAGTCCGTAGGTGATGCCTCATCGATGTCTCTTCTCTCTCTCTCTCTCTCTCTCTCTCTCTCTCCTCTCTCTCTCTCTCTCTCTCTCTCTCTCTCTCTTATCTCTTTCGATTTTCCTGGTGCGATAAACCCTCATCGATTCCAGAATTCCCTCAGTGCGATTTTCGAAGAACTTCTCTGTTCCCGCTCAAATTTCTTGAGGGCTTCTATTGATTTCTTCCCCAAAATCCTCCAGAAAACTCTCCTTTTTCAAATCCATGGCCGCTTTGAGAGTTTCGACAGCGTAGGTGGTTACAGCGTCGCCTTCCTCACTGCGGATTAGTAGGAATGATTTGCGGATGTCAAGATCAAGCTATGTGGGAATAAGGCAGTGGACATTGAAGATCTTGAGAAGCATGGGATGCACACTATTATGGAAACTATTCATAGGATGAAGTGGTCGCGGCTAGTTACAGTTTCTGAGCCGAGCTACCCAGACCTAGCCAAGGCATTCTACACTTGCCTGAAGACAGAAGAAGATGGGTCCCTCTCCTCCTCAGTTATAGGTACCCCCATTCTTATCACCTATGATCTATTGGAGAGGCTATTTGGTGTGTCTACAGTCGGCCACAGTGGAGTAGACACTGTTGATATTCATGCTAAGGGGTTAGGAATTATCGAAACAGAGTACAGATTGAAAGATGGAAAGATTGATATCAACCAGTTGAATGTGTTCAACAAAATTCTTCATTTTATAGTCTGCCAGATATTAGTGCTAAGGAGTGCCACCTTCTCAACCTGTCCAAAAGGAGATTCAGATATGATGTTTTGGGCCATCCAGAATCAGGATATCAATATGGCTCAAGTTATAATTGAGAGGATGAAATTTGCTGTAGAGATTATTTGGGACAAAAAGAATAAATTGAATGTATCACTTCCTTATGCCCATTTGCTGACCAGGATTGTCACGCACTATGGCATTGACCTGAAGAGAGAAGTAATGGAGAAGATGGGCTAGCCTATTCGGTCCAGGAATTTGAAGAAGAGTGGTTTCTCTCTAGTGGGAAATGTTTGGACAAAGACCTCGTGGCAGAAGGAGAGGCAATCATTGGAGGAGCTCCTGAAATTCCAATTGTCCAAGAGGAAGAAGCAGAAGTCAGGGTTGAAGAACCTGTTGCAGTTGCAAGAAGTATAGAAGAAATAGGTCCTGTGCATATTGAGCCCGTTGGGCAGTCATCTGGAGTTGAAACCCCCTCAATAGTCATTGCATCTGTTATTGAAGAATCTTTGGCGGCTGTTGCTCATATTCAGGGGGAGCAGGAAAAACTCAAGAATAAATCATCCCAAATATTACTGCTGAAGATGTTAATATGCAAGAAAGTCAGGAAGCAGTTATTCCAGAAGTTGTGGCACCAGGCCACACAACAGATGTTCAAATGGAAGATGCTCCAGCTCAGGGGGAGCCAGAAATTCAGGGGGAGCCTTCTGCTAGTGCTCCTGCAGATTCATTCCAAGAAGGAATTGTGGAAGATGTTTCAAATGATGTTGTGGAGCCCTCTATCAGCTCCGGTGGAAAGAGAAAGGGTGTTGCCTCAAGAATTCCCCTACTCACCAGGAAGGCACACCACAGATCAAAGAAGACGAGAATTCATGTGCACATGAAGCCTGTCATCAATAGATTAAATGCACATGGGGAGATTTTGTGCTCACTACAATCTGAAGTTCAATCTATTTTTCTGAGTCATAGCACTGAAGCCAAGGAGATTGGAGCAGTGAAAAATGAGCTCCAGGTAATGAGAGTTGAGCTGGGAAGCTTGAAGCAATTAGTAACAGATCTATCAGACTTTGTGAGGGTGCATTTATCCACTCTTTGCCCCTCTTGCTCCCACTCAATCAGTATCAGAAGAGCCTGCAGTTGGGCCATCAGTGCCAGTTGATGAGGAATCAAGGCCATCAGGGCCAATTGCTGAAGAGATTGTCCGGCCACCAAGGCCCTCTGAAGAGGTAGTCAGGCCATCAGGGCCATTAGATGAGTCAGGGTCCCCAAGGCCATCTGCTGAAGAGTCAGGGCCAGTGGAAGATGTTGCTCCTGGGCCACCAGGGCCAGTGGAGTCAGTGACAAAACCAGTCAAAATTCAAGAACCTGTAGAAGAAGCTGATGTGCCCCCAGAGCCACTTGTTCCTTCTAGTTTTCAGACTCCAGCTCCTTCTTCTCCTCCTCCATCCTTCATAACCATCATTCCAAAGGGTGCTCGTGTTCAAGGCCACATCATACAGGACATCAAAGATGAATTTGAAGAAGCAATCCTTCATTCAGTCCTGTTTGTGTCCTCCCATGTTCACAGAATAGTTCTTCCAGTCCTGCCCCCAAGAAGAGGAAAATCTTTAAAGAACTTTCTCTCTCTTCTGAACCTAGATTCCCTCCCCTTTGGTTCTCTCTTGCTGTTGAAAATAGGAGGAGATCCCTCTCTTGTGAATATCTTCAAAAATGCACATTCGCTGCAATTTTTGGCCTCCCTCACCTTAACCTCACAGAACACCTCACCATTGTTCTTCGTCTCTCTCCAATATCCAAATCAGATCAGTCCAAAATCTTCTCCATAGCTAAATCTAAGACTGAAGACCAGGGGGCTCAGGGCCATGAGTCTCTACAGAAATTTTGTGCTTGCCAGATCTGACCGATTTCCACCCACAGACCACCAACTTACATTGTCTGAGTGGTTTGTTATTCACCATAGGAATACTTGGGGTCCCTTCATCCAGAGGGAAATCAAGTTGATTCGGCACTTCCAGATGTTTCAAGACTATAGGTTTATCAACAAACTACCTGAAATAAAGCTTGGTCAGTTCAGGGGAGCCACTGCACAGCTCAGGACTGAAAACCCTATCAACACTTCTCTTCCGGTGGACTTTGCTACCCTTCAGTTGCCAAAGGTTGTCTTCCTCCCCAAGCTTCATTCCTTGCTCATGGACACTGCTATGGGTCCCTCTATCTTCGAAAGATTTGCTAGAGTGATGACCAGAATAACAGTCCGACATAGTGCTCCTCTTGCCTTCCACCGATTTCTATTCCGGGAGTATCACAGGGGTTTTATCAAGTCTGATGTCCTTGCTCCCCACTTGTCTGAATACGAAAGGCTCTCACCATCTGAATGGGCGAAGCATTACCATCAAGCTGCTCAGCAGTTGGATGCCCTAAACTCTTCTCTGTTCAGATCAGGCAAACCTTCTCTTTCTATCGAAGAATTCTTGGACCTCAACTCAATCAATTTGTTCAAGATCCTTTTGCCCTTTGGATTGAAGGGTACAAAGTCTATGAACCCCTGAAGAGGGAACTGAAGCAGAACAAGATTTTCTACCCTATATCCATCGGCAAATTCCTGCAACATGCTAGTTTTGGCACTACTAGCTTGTACTGATCCTCCTTTGGCAAAGATGAATATGCCAATTTCATTGAAGCTCAGAGGCAACTGCACATCCATAGGATGCTTCCTGATATGGGGCCTTCATACACTATGGATTGGGGTGCTTTTAAAAACTATTTTGAAGAGCAGGAACTCCTGGCTTGGCCAATCATTACTCGCCATGCCTCTCTTTTGTTTCCTGCCTTCTACATTTCTGATCCCCATTAAGTAATCAAATCTGATACTTTTGGCTCCCATCTATCTTTGTCTATCTCTACTTTCTTTTTTGCTTATCTATTTTTTTTTTGCTTAATGACAAAAATGGGGAGAAAGTATTCTAAAAGACATACCCTATAATTTAAATTTATATTTTTTGCAAAATAATTTCAATTCTTATTCTTTCTATACATGCAATCCTTTTATGTTTTGTC
Source organism: Colocasia esculenta (assembly GCA_014218235.1). NCBI lineage: Eukaryota > Viridiplantae > Streptophyta > Magnoliopsida > Alismatales > Araceae > Colocasia > Colocasia esculenta. The sequence continues at coordinate 147,885,070 of CM024760.1, read as the reverse complement.
ATCACCAAAAAAGGGGAGATTGATGATCAGTCCATCTCTATAAATAAATTATCTTTTATTTTAAGTATTTTTGGTGATTAACAAAACCTTGAAAAAATATTTTCTAAACAACTCTTTCTGAAGTTCACTCACAGGAATTACTCTAGAAATTTCTGTAAGTTATCCTCACTTACTGCTATCTGAACTTCATTGTATATGTTTCTAAGTACACATCGATTTCCTTTATAGAAACAACGATTCGATCACCATAATGATTCGATGAGTCACTTAAACAACGATTTGATCGAAAACAATGATTCGCTTTAAGTTAAACAACGATTTGATCGAAAACAACGATTCACTTTAAGTTAAGCAACGATTTTCTTAAAAACAACGATTCGCTTTAACTTAAACAACGATTTGATCGAAAACAACGATTCGCTTTAACGTAAACAACGATTTGCTCGAAAAACAACGATTTGATCGAAAATAATGATTCGCTTTAACTTAAACAAAGATTTGTTCGAAAACAACGATTCACTTTAAGTTAAACAACGATTTGATCGAAAACAACGATTCGCTTGTACTTCAATAACAATTTGATCGAAAACAACGATTCGCTTGTACTTAAACAATGATTTGATAAAAAAGAATGATTTGCCTTCATTTAAACAACGATTTGGTCGCAAACAACGATTTGTCTTCACTTGAACAACGATTTGGGTCTTACAACGATTTCATGATCGATTTTGTTCAAACAATAATTTAAAGATCGATTTCAGTAAAACAACGATTTGTGTTAAGTAATAACTTTGTACAGAACAACGATTTCATTATATTGATACATGGACTATATTCACATCGACTTGGTTTCAACATGGATTACATTCTCACATGATTATATCATCAATTTGATATCAATATCATTTCTATACAGAATGCTCTTTATATAGCTCTTGTACAGTCTTGCTTTATCTTCTTATTTTCATTCCTTATAATACTTAAATATGCATATGCTTAAGACTCTGTGAATTTCAAAAAGCCTTTCCGTGCATCTTGTTGTATCCTAAAATCTTGATCATGTATTGTGGCAGTATAATATTTTCACACGAGATATTCTTGCTTACTTCTTGTGTCATGTAATGTCTTGATTTGTATGATGTCAGAATAAGCTTTCATGTTTGGCATACCTTCATACTGCACGACTACCAATGTTGACTGAAAATTTAGACAAAAAGAAGTTGTCTAGGTATCAACGTTTATTGCATGCAGGGCCTTTGTAGTAAAGCACATCAAAAATGGACTTATCAACTTGTCAAATGGATAAAAGATTCAGAAAATCTTTCCCTGAAGGTGTAAGGATCAATCCAAGCACTTATGGCTGCAGGCTCACCTATCCATGCCTAGGACCAGTCTCTCTAACGTGCATGAAGCTGTGAGATAACGGACATCTGAACGGTTACTACAACGGTCAAAATAATTCGTAGAAGATAAATAGAAGACTGGTGACTCCATTCAAGATAGTTAGATCATTTGAACTCTTGAATCTTTTAAAAGCTTGAAGCTCCAGTCACCTGAAAAATAGCAAGAGCCAGTTCGTCCATTTCAACCTTCAAAAGCTCTTAGCTCTCAGAGATCTCACTCCATTCCTTTTGAGAGCTAGCGTAGGTCTGAGAGAGAGAGTTCATTCAAGTTTATCTGGTGTCTCTCAGACTTCGCCTCAGATCAAGCATTGTCTATAAGCTTGGTCTTGGGGCCCTCCTCCTTCAACAAGATCCTTGTAGGCATTCCTCTTCGGGTGTGAAGATAAGACCTGTTGAATCAGGTGGTGTAATTCCTCTTCTGGTAGGGAAGAGAAGGCCAGCGATTGCTGAATGTGTAAGTGTCCATAAGGGGGACTGTACCCTTGTTTAGTGGAAACCCAAGCTGTTACTTGGGGCTTGGACATAGGACTCCTTAGGATAGGTGCTCCGAACCAGGATAAAAATCTCATGTTGTTTATGTGATTGCTTTTGTGTCTTCATTATCACTAACTCTAACTATCGAACTTAGTGTTTTCTATCTAGTTTATTTTATTTACAGGAATTTCTACTAAAATATTTTTTAAGCAATCCATTCACCCCCCCCCCCCTGCCCCCCTGGGCTTGCTATCTGGGCAACAAGACCTTCAGAATGCAAGCTTGAAAAGTTCTCCAGAAAAAGGATGTGTTGTATGGAGTCACCAATCTTCTGTTTATCTTCTTTGAATTAATTTGACCGTTGAAATATCTGTTGTCTCACATCTTCATGAACATTGGAGTGAATGGTCCGAAGTGTGGAGCAAGAAAACCTGCAGCCATTAATGTTGGGGAAGACATTCACACACAAAGGAAGATTGTGTGAATCTTCTAGCTTCTGTTAGGTTGACAGGTCCATCTTTGCAACGTGCGTTTCTACCGGAAACCCTGCACACAATAAATGCTGACACATAGACAACTTATCTTTGTCTAAACTGTCAGTCAACATTCATAGTTGTGCTATATGAAAATACACTAAAAGGGAAATGCCATTCTGTCATCATATAAAAGCGTGACTTTATGTGGCATAAGTGAGATAAGCAAAGATATATCATGCAGAGATTTGTACCATCACAATAAATGTTAGTGAGCACAGGATACAACATGCTTTCGCGGGAAGACTTGAAACCCACAGAGATTTGAAATATATTTGAATATCATGTGGAATGAACCTCAAGAAGGTTTGAAAAGATTTTAAATAAGAATATTCAACAGCTGCCTAAAATATAATCATTAATAGAGAGTTGATGTATTGAGACAGTCTGTGTACAGAGAGAGTCGATGTTGATATCAAATCGATGATATAATCATGAATTATGTGTGAATGTAATCCATGTTGAAACCAAGTCGATGTGAACATAATCCATGTTTGAATTTAGTGAAATCGATGTTCTGTACAAAGTCGTTTAACAGAAGTCGTTGTTGTACTGGAATCGATGTGCAGATGAAATCATTGTTTGAAACAAAGTCGTTGTTCAGGTAAAGTCGTTGTTTCACATGAAGTCGATGTTCTGTCGAAATCGATATAGAAACGAAGTCGTCGTTTTAGATGAAGTTGATGTTTTACTGAAGTCGATGTTTAAGTGAAATCATTGTAGACATGGAGTCATTGTTTCATATGAAGTCGATGTTCTACTGAAATCGATGTTTAAGTGAAATCATTATGGAAATGAAGTCTTTGTTTCATATGAAGTCGATGTTCTACTGAAATCGATGTTTAAGTGAAATCATTGTAGACATGAAGTCGTTGTTTCATATGAAGTCGATGTTCTACTGAAATCTATGTTTAAGTGTAACGAAGTCGATGTAGCAACGAAATCGATGTTTAAGTAAAATGAAGTCGATGTAGCAACCAAATCGATGTTTAAGTGAAGCGAAATCATTGTAGCAATGAAATCGATGTTTAAGTGAAGTGAAATCGTTGTAGTAATGAAATTAATGGTTAAGTGAAACGAAGTCGATGTAGCAATGAAATCGATGTTCTAACTATGAAGTCGTTGTAAGATCGAAATCGTTGTATTACTCATGAAATCAATGATAGAATGAAATTGATGTTTTACTAAGGAAGTCTTTGTTTAAGTGAAATCAATGTAGAACCGAAATCGATGTTCTACTAACAAAATCGTTGTGAGCTAGTATACGAAAGTCGATGTATACTTAGGCAAAATATATGCAATAAGCTTCAAATGACCGTGAGTGTAGACAACTTACAGATTTTGTTTAAATTACTGCCTATGAATAAACTTCAGAAAACGTTGTTAGATAATACATTTCAGGGTTTTGTTAATCACCAAAAAATACATATAATTAATAATATATTTTATGGAGATAGATTGATCATCAATCTCCCCCTTTTTGGTGATGACAAAACATAAAGAGTTGCATACATATAAAAGGTTGAAATAAATTTGCGGAAAATGTTTAAGCTATGTATTTCAGAATATTTTTCTCCCTCTTTTTGTCATTAAGCAAAGAGAACTAGATATGCAGAAGATAAAATTAGAGACAGACAAAGATAAATGGTGCCAAGAAGGGAAATTGTATTCATTAGTGGGGGTAGGCATGTAGAAGGCAGGAGACAAACGAAAAGCATGGCGAGTAATAAGCTGCCAAGCTTTGACTTCTGGCTCTTCAAAGAGATCTCTAAAGACACTCCAACTAATATTATATGATGGCCCTATCTCTAGACTTAGTCGCTTGATATGGAGTAGTCTCTGCTCTTCAACGAAGTTAGTATACTCCTGATTGCTAAGAGATGACTTGTAGGGACCAGCAGTTCCGAAACTGGCATGCTAAAGGAATTTGTCAATGGAGAGAGGATAGTGAAGATTATGAGCAAGCAGATCCTTCTGCAGAGCTACATAGATCTTGTATCTCTCAACCTAAGTGGACTAAGGATCTAAAACTAGATTAATGGAGTTGACATCCATGAACTTTTCTCGAGTGTGAGTCAGCTGATTTGACTTGTGCAGGGAGGAATTCAGGTTCTCAAGCTGAGTAGTTGCCTCAGGATAGGCTTTACACCAGTCAAAGTTGACAAATCTTTCACACTCTGCTAGGAGTGGAGCTAGAACGGATGACTTGATAAATCCTCTCTGATATTCCCTGAAGAGAAATCTGTGGAATGCAAGAGTAGCTCCCTTCTGAACAAAGATCCTTGCCATGACTGTGGCAAATCTCTCAAAGATTATAGGACCCACTTTAGAATCCATAAGAAGAAAGTGGAGCTTGGGGAGGAATGCAATCTCAGGCATCTGCAAAGTGGCAAAGTCAACCTGAAGAGGTGTGTTGACTGGATTCACTATACGAAGTTGAGCAATAGCTGCCTTGAACTTGCCAAGCAAACTTCTGGTAGGCGATCTGCAAAGCAATAATCTTGATACATCTAGAATTGCCTAACCAATTTGATCTCCTTCTGAATGAAGGAACCCCAAGATGTTCGGTGTTGGCATACAAACCACTCAGACAGGGTGAGAGGATGGTCTGAGGGTGGAAAGATGTTGGACCTGGTAACCTCAAATTTTCTGTAGACTGCTTTGATGGCCCTGGCCCACTAATCCTCGGTCTAGGACTCAGTAGAAGAGAGGATTTTGGCTTGGTTAAGTTTAGGGATAAGAGAAATAGAAAGAATGATATTGAGGTGTTCAGAAAGGTTAAGGTATTGAAGACCAAAGTGGCTGCAAAAGTGCACTTTTGGAGATATTCAACATATAAGGTTCTTCTTCTGTGGACAATAGAGATAGAATGCCACAGAGGAGGAAAGAGAATTTGATTGGAAGGGAAAAGAAGAGCTGTAGATGTCTTTCTTTTCTTGAAGGCGGGACTGGAGGAAGGATGGGAATCAGTCCTGTGAATGTAGGCAGAGAGAGCAAGAACTATGCGGAGGATGGCTTCTTCAAACTCATCCTTGATGTCTTGCACAGTATGGTGAACTATACTGGCACCCTCAAGAATGATAGTGATGAAGGAGGGTGGAGTAGGTGGATGAAAAGAGGAAAAAGATGAAGTAGGAGGAGGGTTGAGTAGATGGTCTAGCAGAGGAGGGACCAGCTGAAGAGGGACGAGTAGAAGAGGAGGAGGCAGGAGGTGCCTCAGAAGTTGTATGAGGAATAGAGGAGGAAGGGATAGGTGAGGAAGAGGAAGCAGCAGGGAAAGGAGCAGGAGAAGAGATATGTTTTGGAAGGGGTTTCTTGGAGGGTTCAGGTGCAGGCGGGGCAGTGAAGGATGTAGGTGGAGAGGAATGGGCTGGAGTCTAAAGACTAGGAGGGTCAGAAGGCCCTGGGGGCACAGTAGCTTCCTCTACTAAAACTTGAGGCCCTATTGGCTCTGCCACTGACTCCACTGGCTTGGATGGCTCTGATGGCCCCGCACTAATATCTTCTGCTACACATGGACCTAACTCTTCCAATGATGGCCCTGGTGGCCCTGATTCTACAACTGATGGCCCTGATGGCCCAAATTCCTCTACAGAGGGCCCTGGTGGCCCTGATTCCTCAACAGGTGGCCCTGATGGCCCAACAATTGTCTCTACTAGTTTAGAAGGCCCTGATGGCCTTGTACTGACCTCTGGTACTGACTGAGTGGGAGCAGGAGGGGCAGGAGCTGATAAATGCATCCTCACAAAATCTGATAAATCTGTCACCAATGTCTTCAAACTACCCAACTCACATCTCATCTCTTGGAGCTCAGATTTTACTACTCCAATTTCCTTGGCTTCAGTGCTCTGACTAAGGAATATTGATGTTACATCTGACTACAAAGAGCACAAGATTTCCCCTTGAGCATTAAGTCTAGCAATGATTGGCTCCAAGTGCACATGAATCTTCTTCTTCTTGGATCTGTGGTGTGCCTTCCCGGTGAGCAAGAGAATTCCTGGGGCAACACCTTTGCCTTTTGCTCCTGAGCCAACAACTGGCTCATCATCTTCATCTAAAGTGTCTTCAATCAGACCTTCTTGAAACTGATCTACAATGGCATTAGCAGTAGGCTCCCCCTGAATATCTAGCTCCCCCTAAGCAGGAGCATCTGCCATTGGAACATCCTTAATGTGGTCTGGTGCCATAACCTCTGGAATTGTGTCTTCATGGCTTTTTTCCATAGCAATCTCCATTTCAGGAACACTGGTGGTTTCTTCAAACTGAATATCTTCATGCTCCCCCTCAATGTGAGCAGCATCTTCAACAATAGCAGGTGCAGGGACTATAGGAGGGATCACTTCTTCAGTAGTTTGCCCAACAGGCTCAATGTACTCTGGTGCAATATCCTCAATCCTCCTTTTAGGTGCAGGAGGCTCTTCTTCTCTGACAGCACTTTCTTCCTCTTGGACTTGTGGAGCTTCAGAAGCTTCTCCAATGATGGCTTCTCCTTCTGCCACTGAGGTATTTGTCCACATATTGCCAACTAGTGAAAAACCACTCTTTTTCAAATTTCTAGATCAAATGGGCTAACCCATCTTCTCCATCAATTCTCTCTTTAAGTCAATCTCAAGGTGACTGAAAATCATTGTGAGTAAATGGGCATAGGGAAGGGACACTACCAATTTTTTCTTCCTGTCCCAAATAACTTCTGCAGTAGACTTCATCCTTTCTATTATTACCTGAGCCATGTTTATGTCTTGTTTCTGAATGGCCCAGAACATCATATCTGCATCTCCTTTAGTGCAAGATGAAAAATTAGCACTCCTCGGCACTAAAATCTAACAAACTATAAAATGCAAAATTCTGTTGAAAGCGTTGAACTGGTTTATGTCGATCTTCCCATCCTTCAGTTTATACACTATTCCTATAATCCCTAGCCCCTTGGCATGAATATCTACTGACTCCACCAAACTATGCCTGACTGTAGAAACTCCAAATAATCCCTCCAACAGGTCATGGGTTATGTGAATGGATGTACCTTTGACCGTGGAAGTGAGATACCCATCTTCTTCTTTCTTCAAATAGGTATAGAATGCCTTCCCCAGGTGCGGATAGCTAGGATCCGAAACTATGCACATCCCTGTCCACTTCAACCTCTAAAGAGCTTCGACTACACTGTGCATACCATGCTTCTTCAGGTCTTCTAGGTCCACTACCTTGTTGCCACAGTGCTTGATCTTTACTGCAGAGAAACACTCTAGCTGGTCTGCTGTGAGAAAGGCGGCGTTGTAGCCACCCACACTACTGGAACTCCCAGAAGCTGCCATGGAATCAAGCAAGGTAGGGTTCTGGAGGATCGTGGGAGAAGAAGGAATAGAACCCCTAAAGAAATTTGAGCGGGAAGTGAGATTTTCTTCGAAAGCACAGAAAGGAATGCCGGAGTCGATGAGGATTTTACAGGCTTTTGAGTTGAAAGAGATAAGAGAGAGAGAGAAAGTGAATCGGTGAGGGAAGGATTACGGACATAACAGAAGGACATAAAGGCACTTTTGAAACGGCGGAGCAATGAATGCGGATAACAACAAACTAGGAGAAGATAACACAACAAATGATGGATTTACTTAAATCTAGCAGGGAAGGATAATTCATATTCTGAAATTTATTATTATTTTTTAGTTTCGTATAGATATATCTGTTATAAATTACGGGTACGGCTTTTGTAAGATATCTGCTAACTGATTTTGGATATCTACAAATGAAATATTAATATTACCATTAGCTATATGATCTCTAATAAAATGATATCTGACCTCTATATGTTTCATCCTGGAGTGTTGTATTGGATTTTTCATCAGATTTATTGCATTTGTGTTGTCACACAACAATGGGATGGTCTTGATGTGCAATCCATAGTCCTCAAGCTGTTGTTTGATCCATAAGAGTTGAGTGCAATAGCTTCCAGCAGCTACATATTCAGATTTAGCTGTTGACAGTGCTACTAAATTTTGCTTCTTTGAAGACCAGGAAATCAAGCATCCTGCAAGAAATTGACAACCACCACTGGTGCTTTTTCTAACTACTTTGCATCCAGCATAGTCAGCATCCGAATATCCAATTAAACTGGTTTCACAGGATTTAGGATACCATAGACCTAAGTTATGAGTCTTAGCTAAATATCTAAAGATCTTTTTAACAGATATTAAATGAGATTCTTTAGGATCAGATTGATATCTTGCACACATGTATACACTAAATAAAATATCAGGCCTACTAGCTGTTAGATAAAGCAATGAACCAAGCATACCTCTATAAAATTTTTGATCAACTTTCTTACCTTCTTGATCACTGTCTAACTTGGTGGATGTGCTCATTGGAGTGGACAATGGTTTGGCATTCTCAAATCCGAATTTCTTCAACAGTTCCTTGGTGTATTTTGCTTGACAGATGTGAGTTCTTTCATTGCTTTGCTTCATTTGTAGTCTAAGGAAATAGTTGAGTTCTCCCATCATGTTCATCTCAAATTCCCCCTGCATGAGCTTTTCAAAGTACTTGCACAGAGATTCATCAGTAGATCCAAAAATAATATCATCTACATAGATTTGCACAAGTAATATATTTTTGGCATTTGATTTAATAAGCAATGTGTTATCTACCTATCCTCTGATAAAACCATGATTTTGTAAGAATGCACTAAGTCTTTCATACCATGCTCTAGGTGCTCGTTTTAGACCATATAATGTACTATGAAATTTGAAAACATGATTTGAAAAATCTGAATCATAAAAACCAGGAGGTTGTTCCACATAAACTTCCTCCTTTATAAAACCATTTAAAAATGTCGATTTCACATCTCTTTGAAAAAGGTTTAAATCTAAAGCAGATGCATAAGAAAGTAATATTTGAATGGCATTTAGTCTAGCCACTGGTGCATAAGTTTCATCGAAATCTATGGCTTCCTCTTGGGAATTGCCTTGAGCAACCAGTCTAGCCTTGTTTCTAGTGATCACACCAGCTTCATCCAATTTGTTCATGAACACCCATTTAGTGCCAATCACTGGATGATCTGATGGTCTCAGAACAAAGGACCAAACCTGATTTCTCCTGAACTGATTAACTTTTTCTTGCATGGCTAAAATCCAAGATTCATCAGACAGTGCTTCATTGACTATCTTCGGCTCTATTTGGAATACAAATGCTAAATAATCACTTGGAATAATATTACCTCTAGTTCTTACCCCAACTGATGGATCACCAATGATATTGTCTATTGGGTGATCCTTTATGTACCTTCATTCCTTTGGAAGATCATCATGAATGATATCCTTCTGTTGCAGTTCTTCCAAGGGTGGATCTTCATCATCTTTGATGGTTGTTTCTTTCAGCTTCTTGGATAGGTTTTCTGCATCTTCATCATCACTACCAATATCCTTCCTCAAAGAAGGGTTAGACACATCAAAAATAACATGCACAGTTTGTTCAATTAATAAACTTCTTTTATTAAAAACTCTATAACCTTTAGGTTTAGAAGTGTACCCCATAAAAATACCTTCATCAGATTTGGGATCCAACTTACCAATGTCTCTCTTACCATTGTTGTGAATGAAGAAAAGACATCCAAAAGTTCTGAGATGGCTGATCTTGGGCTTCCTTTGCTTGTACAATTCGTATGCAGTCTTCTTTAGAATTGGTCTGATCATGACTCTATTTATGATGCAGCAAGCTTGGTTTATGGTTTCTGCCCAAAAATATCTTGGAAGGTTGTACTCAGATAGCATTGTTCTAGCCATATCCAAAAGTGTTCTAATCTTCCTCTCAGCTACTCCATTTTGCTGTGGTGTTCTTAGTGCTGAGAAATTATGTTCAATCCTCAGATCATCACAAAATTCTGCAAACCTGTCACTCTGAAACTCTCCTCCATAATCTGATCGGATACTGATGATGTTGTACTTCTTATCTTTCTGAACAAGTTTATTGAACTTCACAAAACTCTCAAATGTGTCATCTTTATGCTCAAGAAAGGATACCCATGTAAATCTGGAATAATCATCCACTATAACAAAACCGAAATTCTTTCCTCCCAAACTAGTTGTTCTCATTGGTCCAAACAAATCCATATGAAGCAGTTCTAGTGGTTTGGAGGTAGTGACTATTGTCTTGGATTTGAAAGATGATCTTGCATGCTTTCCTTTTGCACACGGTTCACAGATGTTGTCTAGTTTTGAGTTTATCTTCGGTAGACCTTCCATTAGATCATGTTTGATGAGCTTTCTTATTCCATCCAAGCTGTAATGACCTAATCTTCTATGCCACAGTTCAGCATTCTACTCCTTACTTGCTGCTAGACATATGTCTTGATCCTTTTCTCAGCTGGCTTCAAAAATGGTTGAACCGTCCTTGATGATCAAACACTTAGATTCCTAAAATTTGATCTGATGGCCCTTGTTACATAGTTGACTGATGCTGATAATGTTGTGCTTGAGTCCTTTGATGCATAGAACATCTTCTATCAGGATTCTATCTTGGCTTCCAATGGATCCACAACCAATTACTGACCCTTTTCCATTATCACCTTAGGTTATTGTACCTTCTTCATTTTTGATATGCGAGAACAGTTTCTTGTTACCTGTCATGTGCCTTGAGCACTTGCTGTCCAGGTACCACTTTGATGCTCTAGGGTTCCCTGCAATAAATCAATGAGATTTAGGTACCCAAGTTCTTTTGGGTCCTGGTTGGTTTGCTTCTTGACAGTTTCTTTTCGGAATCCATTTTAAGTGTTTGGTTGTACAGGTTATTTTAGTGTGACCTAATTTATTACAATGAGTATAGAAAGGGATATTATTTATTATGTTGTTTGGTTTATGGTTTTTATTGTTATTTGATTTATAGTTAGGATTTTGTTTAGCTATGAATTTTGGTGTTGGATAGATTTTAGGATAAATGACAGTTTCTTCATTATCTGGTGGAGTATATCCTAAGCCATATTTCTTTCTACCTGATCTTCTTGCTCCTTTTAATATTAAGGAAGATTTTTCATTTATGAATTTCTCAATTGTAGCTGTTAAATATTCATTATCTTTTGTTAGTGTGTTAATTTCACTTTTAAGTATGCTTGTGGTTTCCTGATTTTCTAAGTTTGATATCTTTTCATTTTTAGTTTTTACATCTTCGTATAACAGTTCATTTCTTCTTTTCAATTCAGAAATTTGTTTTTCAAAATTTCAGTTTTAGATTTTAGATCTGAGTTAGTTATTTCAAGACATGCATAATTTTTCTTAGTTATTTTTAATAGTTTATAGACTTCTTTATATTTACTTTATAGTTCATTAAAAGCATCTTCCAAACTGTCTGAATCTGATTCATTGCAATATGTAAAGGATGATTCAGAAGTTACCTTGTTATCGATATTTGTCGTGAAGGCCAGGTTGGCCTTTTCTTCTTCTTCTTCACTAGAGCTACACTCACTATCTAAGTCACTCTCATTGTTCCATGCAGTAGCGATGACTTTCTTCTTGTTTTTCTTGAATTTCTTCATGTTATCCTTCTTCTTGAACTCCGTCTTCTTCAGTTTTGGACACTCAGCCTTGATGTGTTCAGGCTTCTTACACTCATAGCATATTGGTTCAGATTTCTTGAGCTCTTTGCCTTCAGATCTTTTGAACTCTCAACCTTTCTTGAAATGCCTTCTTCTTGACTGGTATTTCTTTTTAGCTAGTATGCGTTGCAGTCTTCTGGAGAGGAAAGCTTCATCATCTTCACTGCTCTTATTACTTTTATCACTTTCCGATTCGCCATCAGAGGTGTCTTTTGTGGCCTTGAGAGCATTGTTGTGCCTTTTCTTGCTAGAAGATTCTCCCAGCCTTTCCATATTTATCTCATGAGCCATCAAAGACCCAATGAGTTTTTCAAGTGACATTCTCCTAAGATCATTAGCTTCTTCTATTGCTGTTACCTTTGGAGTGCAAGAGGTTGGTAGAGATCTTAGTATTTTTCTTACCATGTCTCCGGTCTCAAAGATCTTTCCAAGTCTAGCCAGACCATTGTTGATGTCTGTGAATTGACTGTATATTTGGGAGATGGACTCTTCAGACTGCATTTGAAATCTCTCATATTGAGCTACCAAAATATCTATTCTTGTTTCCTTTACCTTGTTAGTTTCTTCATGTGTGGGCCTCAGCTTGTCTCACATCGCACATCTCTTTAGATGACTTACAGGCTGATATCCTGTTAAATTCCTTCTTGCTCAGCAAACAACACAGTATACTTTTAGCTTTGCTATTTTGAGATAGTTTCTTCTTGTCTTCGTCTGTCCATTTGTTTTTACTGTTGGTTACCGTGAGATATCCTTCTTCAATTATTGTCTGAAGTTGGAAATCAAGTCCTTAAAGGAAGAACTCCATTCTTGTCTTCCAGTAGTTGCAGTCTTCACCAACGAATAGAGGAGGCATGTTGACTGACTGTCCTTCTGCATGACCTTGAGCTGCCATTTGTCTTTGCTCGTTAGATCGTGAGATCTATTTACTTGAAGAGACTTGGCTCTAATACAACTTGTTGCCCAGATAGCAAGCCCAGAGGGGGGTGAATGGATTGATAAAATTTCTTTTAGAATAATTGCTGTAAATAAAAATACTTAACAGAAGATAGTAAGTTCGATAGTTAGAGTTAGTGTTAAATAAAGACAAATTGCTGTAAATAAAAATACTTAACAGAAGACAGTAAGTTCGATAGTTAGAGTTAGTGTTAAATAAAGACAAAGAGAGCAAACACTCAGACAACAAGAAATTTTATCCTAGTTCGGATCTCCTATCCCAAGGAGTCCTACGTCTAGTCCTCAAGAAACAACTTGGAATTTCACTAAGTAAGGGTACAGTCCCCCTTAAGGACACTTACACATCCAGTAACAACTGGCCTTCTCTTCTCAACCCGAAGAGGAACTAAAGCACTTGATGCAACAAGTCTTCCTTCTTGCCGAAGGGAACAACCAACCACTCAAGCAGGTCTTCTCTTCACACCCGAAGAGGAACACTCAAAGAAAATGAGTAAGAAGTGGATGGCCCCTTGACCAAGCTAATACAAACTGCTTGATCTGAGGCAATGTCAAAGAGACAAAGAATTTCAACAAGGAACTCTCTCTTAGATCTACTCAGGCTCTCAAAGGCTAAGCAATTTGTTGTAGAGAGCTAAGGGCTATAGAGGGTTTGAATGGACGAGCGAGCTCTTCTTTTCTTCTAAGACCTTCAGATTGCAAGCTTGAAAAGTTCTCTAGAAAAAGGATGTGTTGCATGGAGTCACCAGTCATCTATTTATCTTCTTTGAATTAATTTGACCGTTGAAGTATCCGTTGTCTCACATCTTCATGCACGTTGGAGTGAATGGTCCGAAGTGTGGAGCAAGAAAACCTGCAGCCATTAATGCTGGGGAAGACATTCACACATAAAGGAAGATTGTCTGAATCTTGTAGCTTCTGCCAGGTTGACATGTCCATCTTTGCAACATGCGTTTCTACCAGAAACCCTGCACACAATAAATGCTGACACATAGACAGCTTATCTTTGTCTAAATTGTTAGTCAACATTAGTAGTCGTGCTATATGAAAATACACTAAAAGGGAAATGCCATTATGTCATCATATAAAAGCGTGACTTTATGTGACATAAGTGAGATAAGCAAAGATATATCGTGCAGAGATTTGTACCATCACAATAAATGTTAGAGAGCACAAGATACAACATACTTTCGCGGGAAGACTTGAAATCCATAGAGATTTGAAATATATTTGAGTACTGTGTGGAATGAATCTCAAGAAGGTTTGAAAAGAATTTAAATAAGAATATTCAACAATTGTCTAAAATATAATCGTTAATAGAGAGTTGATGTATTGAGACAGTCTCTGTACAGAGGGAGTCGATGTTGATATCAAATCGATGATATAATCATAAATTATGTGAGAATGTAATCCATGTTGAAACCAAGTCGATGTGAACATAATCCATGTTTGAATGTAATGAAATCAATGTTCTGTACAAAGTCATTATTTAACAGAAGTCGTTATTGTATTGAAATCGATGTGCGGATGAAATCGTTGTTTGAAACGAAGTCGTTGTTCAGGTAAAGCCATTGTTTCACATGAAGTCGATGTTCTATCAAAATCGATGTAGAAACCAAGTCGTTGTTTCATATGAAGTCGATATTTTACTAAAGTCAATGTTTAAGTGAAATCGTTGTAGACATGAAGTCGTTGTTTCATATGAAGTCGATGTTCTACTAAAATCGATGTTCTACTGAAATCATTGTAGACATGAAGTCGTTGTTTCATATGAAGTCGATGTTCTACTGAAATCGATGTTTAAGTGAAATCGTTGTAGACATGAAGTCGTTGTTTCATATGAAGTGAATGTTCTACTAAAATCGATGTTTAAGTGTAACGAAGTCGATGTAACAACAAAATTGATGTTTAAGTAAAATGAAGTCGATGTAGCAACCACATCGATGTCTAAATGAAGTGAAATCGTTGTAGCAATGAAATCAATGTTTAAGTGAAGTGAAATCGTTGTAGCAATGAAATCGATGTTTAGTGAAACGAAGTCAATGTAGCAACGAAATCGATGTTCTAACTATGAAGTCGTTGTAAGACCAAAATCATTATTTTACTTATGAATTCGATGCTAGAATGAAATCAATGTTTTCCTAAGGAAGTCGTTGTTTAAGTGAAACCGATGTAGAACCGAAATCGGTGTTCTACTAAAGAAATCATTGTGAGCTATTATATGGAAGTCGATGTATACTTGGACAAAATATATGCAATAAGCTTCAAATGACAGTGAGTGTAGACAACTTATAGATTTTATTTGAATTATTGGATGTGGATAAACTTTAGAAAAAATTGTTAGATAATACTTTTCAGGGTTTTGTTAATCACTAAAAAATACATATAATTAATAATAAATTATATGGAGATGGACTGATCATCAGCCACACTACTCAAAACTTGAGTACAACATACACACTGGAGCACAACGACTCTACAACACTATTGAGCTCGACGGCTCAAAACACAACTGTGAGTGCGACGACTCACAAATTGAGCACGATGGCTCAAACTACACACACTCGAGCACACTTGCTCAGAACACACACACACATGCTACATCAAGTTCACAAGATATCAGATCCTCTAGCACAGATCTGATTCACACCCTTAAATGCACACAAAAATCTGCACAAAATGCATGTATAGATTTTACAAGCACTCAAGGAGAAATTGAGAAGAACACTTCAATAAAAGGAATAAAAGATTGGTGAATTGGATGTCCCTTGTTGAAGATGATCTGCAGAAGCTTGAATTGAAGGTTCTTGAGAAGATAAAATGGAGCACTCCTTCAATCCAGGATGCTCTATTTTCATATCTGCTTCTTGCACAATTCTTTCTTCTTCTTTTGCTGCTCTTCTTCCCCATCTGCTCCTATTTCAGCACTTCACTGCTTTCTCCACTGCTTGGCCTTGATCCCCACATCCTCTTTGATGGAATCGATGGATTTCTGGAGGACTTGGCTACTTCATATGAGATAAGACCTTTTATAGCCTCTATGCAATCCCATGTACGTGAGAGAGATGTGCACAAAAACCTAGAGTGCACCCAAGGCTGCCACATGTCCAAAAGGCCTTTACCACATTGCCACTTGGATGAAAGGGTAGTTTGGTAAAAATAGATCAATCTCCCATAAAGATCTCAGAAAGAAGTCACAACCATTAGATATCATACTTTGAACGTTTCTGAGTTTTCACAAAATGTGAGTCGACTCATGTTTCCATGTGAGTCGACACTACTGACCAAATTTCAATTTCAGCTTACTTGCAGAACACTAGTGTCGATCTAACAGACAACTAGTGTCAACCTGACTTCAACTAGAGTCGGCCTGATCAAAAGCTAGTGTCGACCTCCTATGTATTTCTTCAAATAAGGTTCACTTGAAGGATAGTAGTGTGTCGACCTTATTTTCAACTAGAGTCGACACTACTGTGACTTGTTCTTCAAGAGCTTGCCCAGCAGACATTGTGAGTCGACCTGATTGTCAAGTAGAGTCGACAGTACTACTGTCACTTGTTCTTCAGGAACTTGCTGGGCAGACTTTGTGAGTCGACCTTATTATCAACTAGAGTCGACACTACTTTAGCTTGTTCTTTAAGAACTTGCTCGGCAGACTTTGTGAGTCGACCTTATTGTCAAGTAGAGTCGACACTACTGTCATTTGTTCTTCAGGAGCTTGCTGGGCAGACATTGTAAGTCGACCTCATTGTCAACTAGAGTTGACACTACTGAACTAGTGTCGACCCGTCTTTCAACTAGAGTCGACACTACTTTGACAAAACTTTGTAAACATGCATATATGAAGAGTGGACCATCAAAACATGTCATTATCAGTAAAATATGAATATTAAGCATCAAAAACATGTTGTTTAGTCATCATTGTAATATGTACAATGTGTCATCATCAAAATCAAAGTATGAGTTGATGCGGTATGTTCTCTGCAGGTCGGCTAAGATCCGAGCCTAGCCGACCACCCGAAAGACAACGCGATGACCTTTCTCAGAATGGTAGCTATATGCTATCAGACGAGTATGGTCCGACGGTTCAAACATATTGAACACCTCGGGCCATCTTTCGAAGCTCGGCCAAGATGATCTCTCAGCACGGCTATATCCGACCTGGTGCCTTTGTGCATGGCATGCCCCGAAGTGGCACTCACGAATGATGTTGAATGGCGGCCGAGCTACGCTCGACCCATCCGACCTATAGTCATCCCAACGGCAGTCGGTTATTGCAATTATGGTAAGAGCGCAGTCTGACAGTTCCCCGACTGCGGGATGCCTGGAAGACAGTTCACCCGACTGTGGGATCCCTGGAAGACAGTTCACTCGACTGCGGGATGCTCGGAAGACACATCCCCCTGAAACCCATGCGTGCGGTAATCGTGGCTGATACGGTGATATCTCGGTAGGTCGGTTCGGCTTGTCCGACCTCATCAAGAACACATGTAGACAACCTTCATCGTAAGCAGAGCATTCGTCAGCCGACGTTCATGGTCAGACAGGGTGACCTCTTTGCTCTTTGGAGCCATCTCACGCAGCTCGGTCGAGGACGATCTCGAAGGTCGGCCGCATCCGACCTTGTGCCAGAGATGCATGCACTTCCCCCACAGTGATCCTCTGACGATTCAGATTGGAAATATTATCAGCTCTACTTCTCGGGCCGACTTCTTAAGATCATCCACGAACTCCTCCTCAGAAAATGCCGACGTTGAGCTTGGCGCAATCGAAGTGCTCCCCGGAGCATTGGTCACGTGACGGATGAGGCGAATAAAGTAATGTCCGAAGATCACAGGATTGATAACTGCGGCAGTTAAGACCACGATCGCCATGATCTGGCGATACGTGGGCAACGTCCAATCCGGCGATAATCACGGAAACCGCCAGCAAGATTAGCGGGATCGTCCAACTCATACACAGGTATCCTAGCACTATATAAAGGGCAGACACTCCACCGGCATAGGTACGCTATTCCACCCTAGGCTAGGCCATTCTGCTTGGCTAGCAAGTGACTAGAGTGTCGGAGTGTCTTCCCGCCGAGGCCTCTCAGCTGGCTTTGCAGGTCAGGTCAGGATCTCGAAGCATTCATCACGTCAGCCAAGCGCGCATCAGGGAAGATTCATCGCATTGGTCGTCTCGGCTCACCCTTCAGCAAGGAGCACCTCCGTAGTCACCTCGGCTTGAGCCGACCCATGTTGAACTTACAGCAACAATGGCGCCGTCTGTGGGAAGATGCTACTAAAGGTCAGTGCGGCTTTCGCTACACCTCGTTAGATGAACTCAACTAAGTGCGGGCATTGAGAAGACCCCGAGGCATTATCTATGAACGGCAAGGGGGCTGACCAGAGGTGTATAAGGTCACCCCGACAAGAATTTCCAGAGAACAATCAAAAAGAGGAAATGACAAGTCGCTTAGAGCATCGTCTTCTTTTATTATGTAATAGTGCTTATGTGTACACTAAATCGAAAGCCCATATTGTGCGATAAAAGACCTCAGGTGTGAGGCCGTCATTATGGTCGGTAGGTCGGATGCGCCTGGAACCTGCTTTAATTATGTTGATTTATCAGTAAAGAGTTGAGTTTCCTCTGAACGTGCATGATTTGACAAATCGAAAAGTCGAATCTCGGTCGATTACATTATGACATTGTGGTTTGTTATCCCGAGGGCACTCTACTGAGCAGGAGAGATGGCGTGGTCGCTTCAACACACCCAATTGACGTGGACGTCGTAGTTCGCTGGGTGAGGTTGCTTCGGCACTCTTCAGGAACTGAGAGGCGACATTCGACGTGGACTGATGGTGTGGTTGCTTCGGCACACCCAATTGATGTGGATGTCGTAGTTCGCTGGACGAGGTCGCTTCGACACTCTCTTGGAATTGAGAGACGACGTCCGACGTGGACTGATGGCGTGGTCGCTTCGGCACAAGCAATTGACGTGGACGTTGTAGTTCACTAGACAAGGTCGCTTCGGCACTCTCCTGGAACTAAGAGACGACGTCCGACGTGGACTGATGGCGTGGTCGCTTCGGCACACCCAATTGACGTGGACGTCGTAGTTCGCTGGACGAGGTTGCTTCGGCACTCTCTTGGAACTGAGAGACGACGTCCGACGTGGACTGATGGCGTGGTCGTTTTGGCACACGCAATGGTCGTGGACGTCGTGGTTCGCTGGATGAGGTCGCTTCGGCACTCTGCTGGAGCTGAGAGACGACGTCCGATGTGGACTGATGGCGTGGTCGCTTCGGCAAACCCAATTGACGTGGACATTGTAGTTCACTGGACGAGGTTGCTTTGGCACTCTCCTGGAACTGAGAGACGACGTCCGACGTGGACTGATGGCATGGTTGCTTCGGCACACCCAATTGACGTGGACGTCGTAGTTCGCTGGACGAGGTTGCTTCGGCACTCTCCTGGAATTGAGAGATGACGTTCGACGTGGACTGATGGCGTGGTCGCTTCGGCACATGCAATTGACGTAGACTGATGGCGTGGTCGCTTCGGCACACCCAATTGACGTGGACGTCGTAGTTCGTTGGATGAGGTCGCTTCGTCACTCTCCTGGAACTAAGAGACGACGTCCGACATGGACTGATGGCATGGTCGCTTTAGCACACGCAATTGATGTGGACGTCGTAGTTCACTAGACGAGGTCATTTCGGCACTCTCCTAGAACTGAGAGACGACGTCCGACGTGGACTGATGGCATGGTCGCTTCGGCACATGCAATGGTCGTGGACGTTGTAGTTCGCTGGACGAGGTCGCTTCGGCACTCCTGAAACTGAGAGACGACGTCCGACGTGGACTGATGGTGTGGTTGCTTCAACGCACGCAATGGTCGTGGACGTCGTAGTTCGCTGGACTAGGTCACTTTGGCACTCTCCGGGAACTGAGAAACAACGTCCAACGTGAGCTGATGGAGGTCATAGAGGTTTAAGCCGACCTCGTGGATTGGTGATCATAGGGGTCCGAGCCGACCTCGAGGATTGACGAGGTTAAAGCCGACCACGAGAGTTGGCTGTGGTCAAAGAGGTCCACGCCGACCTCGAGAATTGACTTGGTTTCGTGGTCATAAGAGGTCCGCTCTGACCTCGAGAATTGACTTGGTTTTGGTGTCATAGAGGTCCGAGCCGACCTCGAGAATTTACGTGGTCAGGGGTCTGAGCTGACCTCGAGAATTGATGGTTTCGATGTCATAGAGGTCCGAGCCGACCTCGAGAATTGACATGGTCATAAGAGGTCCGCGCCGACCTCGAGAATTGACTTGGTTTTGGTGTCATAGAGGTCCGAGCCGACCTCGAGAATTGACATGGTCAGAGGTCTGAGCCGACCTCAAGAATTGATGGTTTCGATGTCATAGAGGTCCGATCCGACCTCGAGAATTGACATGGTCATAAGAGGTCCATGCCGACCTCGAGAATTGACGTGGTCAGAGGTCCGAGCCGACCTCGAGAATTGATGGTTTCGATGTCATAGAGGTCCGAGCCAACCTCGAGAATTGACATGGTCATAAGAGGTCCGCGCCGACCTCGAGAATTGACATGGTCATTAGAGGTCCACTTCGGCCTCGAGAATTGACTTGGTTTTGTGATCATAGAGGTCCGCACCGACCTCGAGAATTGACGTGGTCATAGAGGTCCGAGCCGACCTCGAGAATTAATCGTACAAATTATACAGGTTGGAGCCGACCTCAATAGGTGACTTGAAGAGGTCAGCAAGATTCCAATTTGAGAAGAACGGTTCAGATTCTAATAAGGCGCGAATGGATTGGCTGCCGAGCGATGCCTCGGATCCAATCGACGCGGGAAGCGAAAAGCGAATCATGGCTTACGGGAGTCGAGGAGGCGACGTGGTGGTTGGAGTTCGCACGACAGTCGAGGAGATCTGGCAATACGGCGCGGAACAGACTGAATAGACGGCTTGACGGCGTGGCAGGTAGCAGGCCGGCGTTGACAACGTGACAATGTAATGCTGAGATGGCCACGTGGGTTGGCACAATGACGAGGCGAGGGCGCATATTCTTCAACAGCTTCACCTCGGCCTGCGATTCGCAGTCCGACGCGAACCTAGGGGGCCAATCATGCGATATGTTCTCGACAGGTTGGCTAAGATCCGAGCCAAGCCGACCACCTGGAAGACAACGCGATGACCTTTCTCACAACGGTAGGTATATGCTATCAGACGAGTATGCTCTTGCGGTTCAAACATATTGAACATCTCAGGCCATCTTTCGAAGCTCGGCCAAGACGATCTCTCAGCACGGCTATATCCGACCTGGTGCCTTTGTGCATGGCACGCCCCGACGTGGTACTCGCGAATGACGTTGAATGGCGGCCGAGCTACACTCGACCCATCCGACCTATAGTCATCCCAGCGGCAGTCGATTATTACAGTTATGGTAAGAGTGTTGTCTGACAGTTCACCCGACCGTAGGATGCCCAGAAGACAGTTCGCCCGAGTACGGGATGCCCGGAAGACACGTCCCCCAGAAACCCGTGCGTGCGGTAATCGTGGCTCATACGGTAATATCTCGGTAGGTCGGTTCGGCTTGGCCGACCTCATCAAGGACACATGACGACAACCTTCATCGCAGGCAGAGCATTCGTCAGCCTACGTTCATAGTTGGATAGTGTGACCGCTTTGCTCTTTGGGGCCATCTCACGCAGCTCGGTCGAGGACGATCTCGAAGGTCGGCCGCAGCCGACCTTGTGCCAGACGTGCTTGCACTTCCCCCACAGTGATCCTCTGATGATTCAGATCGGAAATATCATGAGCTCTACTCCTCGGGCCGACTTCTTAAAATCAGCCACAAACTCCTCCTCTGAAAATGCCGACGTTGAGCTCGGTGCAATCGAAGTGCTCCCCGGAGCGTTGGTCACGTGACGGACGAGGCGAATAAAGTAATGTTCGAAGATCACGGGATTGATAACTGCGGCAGTTAAGACCACGATCGCCATGATCTGGCAGTATGTGGGCAACGTCCAATCCGGCGATAATCATGGAAACCCCAAGCAAGATTAGTAGGATCGTCCAACTCATACACAGGTATCCTAGCACTATATAAAGGGCAGACACTCCACCGACACAGGTACGCTGTTCTACCCTAGGCTAGGCCGTTCTGCTTGGCTAGCAAGTGACTAGAGCGTCATAGTGTCTCTGCACCGAGGCCTCTCGGCTGGCTTTGCAGGTCAGATCAGGACCTCGGAGCATGCGACACGTCGGCCAAGCGCACCTCAGGGAAGATTCATCACATTGGTCATCTCGGCTCACCCTTCGGCGAGAAGTACCTCTGTGGTCACCTCGGGTTGAGCCGACCCATGTTGAACTTACAACAACATGAGTGTTTGGACATCATCAACTACCAAATGTTGGAGTCATCATTAAAATCAAAGTATGAGTGTGTAGACATGATCAACATGAAGGTTTTTACATCCAAATGAATACACAACTCAACAATTTTTCACATATGTACAATATGACATCATATTTGATTTTGTACAAAATAGCAACATCAAAACACACAACTCAACAATAATGTTAGCATATATGTGTTAATGGGGTGATTACTTTTTTTTTTTGGCATAATTATGGGGTGGTTGCACAACCTTCAAATCAATTGTAAATTTTATTTAGCACAACTTCTAAGTTCATGCAAATTTACTTGAAGACCCATGCTATGTAATCAAAACCTGTCCTTCACCTCCACTCTATATTCACCCTATCGGAGCCATTGGGGCCAATGAGAGAGCCTCCTCATTTGAGCCATGGGGGCTAATGAGAGTGAATGGGGGAACAATTGAGGAAGCTGTCGGAAGAGCCATGATAGCCGTTAGGGGAACATCTAGGGGAGTAATTGGGGGACATTTGAGGGGGCTGCTAGAGAATCCATGACAGTTCTGGGGCCTTTGCAAATAGCCTTCTTCCGCCCTACATGGATGATCGGCGGCCAACTCCTCCACGACCTTTCAGGGATAGCTCTTCAATGTCTGTTTTGGAGTTGATACCGGTCGTCAGTCGCCGACACGGTTGCCGACGACGCCTCCCAGAATTTTGTCAGCCGACGATCCCTGCGCGAGTGTCCACAACGGATCCAACCCCGCCACGGCATAAGGAAGGCCAAGGTTATTCATTCGCTATTCATGGTATGTCCATCTAGCCTTGCGCTCATTAGCCTAGCATGCCTGATATGGAAGGATTCAAGGATCTCGGGCCACGACATCACAGCCCACTATAGCTGGCAAACGCTAGCTGTGATCCAAAGGGTCTCCCGGTGATCGCGCCCCCTGCCGTAAAACCTCTCCTGGGCATTCCAGGGAAACCGTGGATGCAAACACGGGCAACTTACAATGTCCAACCCCGCAAGGCCCCTCTATAAAAGAAAAGGGGATACGACAGGAAAAAGGTACGCTATTGGTAGCACTAGAGCTTTATCCTCTAGTCTTCTACTCTTCTAACTTGGGTGTCAGAGTGTCTTCCCACCGGGGTGACTCGGTGGTCTTTGCAGGCCGGAGTTCCATCAGCCCGCGCCGACGACGACACGCCATCGCCTCAGGCCCATCCAGGTTGACTCTGGTCAATCCCCTTTGCTATTGCAGCAACATTTGGCGCCGTCTGTGGGAAGCTTCGGCCAGAAAGGCTTCACCTCATGGAACCCAAGGCGAAGGCGATCGCTCGTTCGTCCGGCGATGAGATCCTCCCCACTACCGTGGTTGAAGAAGTTGCGGGGGACAATTCGGGAGCAGGAGAGTAGGGCTCGACTACGTCATCGCGCCTGGATCGAGTCGAGCAGATGCTTGCAAACCTCCAGCAAGTATTGGTGAGAATGGAGCAAAACCAGTATGCGCCCCCGGTGCATGGTGAGGCCCTCGTGCAGCCCATAGTTCAGACTGTGAAGGTTCAAGGAAATCATGGGAACGCCGACCCCAGGTATGCACCACCTACTATGTTAGCAAGCCGTGCCGATGACCAGCG
This sequence comes from Colocasia esculenta, assembly GCA_014218235.1. NCBI lineage: Eukaryota > Viridiplantae > Streptophyta > Magnoliopsida > Alismatales > Araceae > Colocasia > Colocasia esculenta. Next base: position 147,861,125 of record CM024760.1, on the reverse strand, counting down.
CCCCCCATAGATCGCGGTGGCACAGGGCCCCCAGCAGGCCGACGTCCCACCGCCAACAATTCCAGTAGTCCCAGCGGAGCCTACGACGAGGACCGACGTCGTCGATCATTTCTCGGCCGAGTCCACCCCGGCGCCGACGAATGCTCGGGCAGTCGACCCTCGGTGGAAAGATGATTTGCAGGAGATGAATGGAAAGATAGAAGCGCTGCAGCGAGGTACGCGCGCCCCCTCAGTCGCAACGCTCCTACCAACCTCACCTTTCGTCGAAGAAGTCACATCGGTGCTTGTACCTGATAAGCTGAAGCTGTCAAAGTTTAGGTGCTACAATGGGACGACGAACCCCGTCCATCACCTCGACCACTTCCAGGGACAGGTGGAAATGGTAAATATCACTGACGCATTAAGTGTCATGCTTTCATGTCAACACTGGATGATGCAGCATTGCAGTGGTTCAACTCGCTTCCCTCCCAATCGATAGCTAGCTTCGCTGACCTGGCACAGCGTTTCCTAGACCACTTCTACAATACAGTGCAGCATTCATTGTGCACCAACGACCTTTGGCTCGTCTCGCAGAAGGAAGGTGAGATGTTTCGGGACTTTGTGAAGAGGTTCCAGCTGGAGGTAATGAAGGTGGTAGATCTGGACCTGAGGACGGCGTTCAACATTCTGACAAGGGTGTGCTCGAACGTCCCGTTCGTGGCGTCTATCGCTAAAAAACCCCCGGTGAGCCTTTCCGACCTACATTCCAGAATGCAGAAGTACGTACAGCTGGAGTCGACGCTCGGCGCCGCGGGGAGGCTCGGTCGGCCAACCGAGCAGGGTGTGACGAGCTCGAAACTGAGCACGAAGAAGCCCAAGAGAGAGGAGTCACGCGGAGAGAGGCGACGGGAGGCGGACCGACGAGAATCGGATCGTCGCCCAGATCCAGATCGTCGCCCCGATGAGTAGCGGCATGTTAGGGACCTGCTCCACTTCGGGAGGTTGCCTTCTGAGATTCTCCCCATTATCAAGAAGCTGCCAGAGTTCAGGCGACCCGAGCCCTTGATGAGGCCGCCGTCTGGCCGAGGAGCCGGCCTCTACTGTGAATATCACAAGGGATATGGCCACCTCACCGACCAGTGCAGAAGCCTCAAGATGGAGATCGTTGAAATGCTGAAGAGAGGACTCATCGGCAAAGACGTCGTTGACGGTCTCGCGACGGAACGTACGCCCGAGGACGACCGGGAGACGCATAGAGGAAAGGGGGACGTCCTGGTCCTGTCAGGAGGCTCGGCGGGTGGCGGCAACAGCGAGAGAAAGCGGAAGGCTTACACAGTGGCTGCAAGTAACAATATGAGCCAGCCGTGTTTCAAGGACTGAGCGGTCATCACCTTTTTCGACACAGATGCGGTCGGGGTGAGTCTCCCCCATGATGACGCGCTGGTTATTCATGCCGACGTCGATGGGTATGATGTACATCGTATCCTTATCGATAATGGAGCCGCGCCTGATGTCTTGTTTTATGACTGCTTCGTTAAAGTGACCAACTTAAGCACCGACCTCAAACCGGTCGCAACTCCTCTGTTCGGCTTTAGCGGGGCACCGGTCAACGCCGAGGGATCAATAAAATTGAAGGTAACCTTGGGCACCCGACCTCGGCATGTAACCGTTGAGGCCGACTTCCTTGTGGTAAAAGTAAAGTCGGCGTACAACGCGATCTTCGATCGGGAACTCTTAGGGAAGTTGGGAGGGGTCCCTTCAACCTATCATCAGAAGTTGAAGTTCCCGACCCTCGGTGGGATTGGCGAGGTCGTGGGAAACAAGACCGAGGCCAGGCGATGCTATGTAAATTCAATAAAAGCAAAAGAACCGGCAGTTGTTGAGTATGTGCCCGTCTATGACGAAAATGTTGCAAGACACGAGCCCTCCGAGCAAACCAGGTAGATAGAGATTGCCAACGGAAGCTTGGTGGTCGGCTACGAGCTAGGGTTGTTGGACGAGGCAATCGTCAACTTCCTCAAAAGGAACATCGATGTCTTCGCCTGGTCGGACGACGACCTAACCGGTATCGACCTCGGAATCATTCAGCACCACTTAAACGTGAGTACCGAGGCGAGACCGGTTCGGCAAAAGAAAAGGCCATTGTCGGCTGACCGACAGAAGGCAGTCGATGAAAACCTGGCGTAGTACTTGCGGACAGAGACCGTCCGAGACACGTTCTATCCGGAATGGGTCGCGAATGTCGTCTTGGTGCGCAAAGAAAGTGGGAAGTGGAGAATGTGCGTGGACTTCACCGACCTGAACAAGGCATGCCCCAAAGATAGCTATCCTCTACCTCGCATCGCCAGCTCGTGACTCCATGGCAGGGCACGAGCTCCTTAGTTTCCTCCAGGGTGGCGTGCCGGATCGAATCGGTCCGATTCGCCGAATCGGATCGATCAGGAGAAATCCGTTCGTCCGATTCCCATCGAATCGGACCGATTCACCGATCTCATGCGAATCGGCCCATTCAGGCGTCGTGGCGGATCAGGAAAAACCGATCCGCCCCGATTCGCCGATGCGTCGAACCTTGGTTTCCTCAACGCATACTTGGGGTACCACCAAATCAGAATGGCACCTAACGACGAAGAAAGACATTGTTCATCACGGAAAAAGTCTATACTGCTTCACTCGAATGCCATTTGGGTTAAAGAATGCAGGTGCAACGTACCAGCGGCTCGTCAACATGATGTTCGAGGAGTAGATCGGGAAGACGATGGAAATCTAGATCGACGATATGCTGGTGAAGAGCCGACGATCCGAGGACCACGTCCACAACTTGGCTGAGACGTTCGAGGTGCTTCGGCAATTTGGGATGAAGCTCAACCCCGAGAAGTGTGTCTTCAGCGTACGCGTTGGGAAATTCCTCGGCTATCTCGTCTCAAACCGAGGAACCGATGTCAACCCCGACAAAATACAAGCCATCATGGACATGAAGCCCCCGAGGACGGTAAAGGAGGTACAACAACTCAATGGTAGGGTAATTGCTTTTAGCAGGTTTATGTCCAGGTCGGCAGAGAGGTGCAAACCCTTCTTCGAGGTGCTGAGAAGAGGGTGTTTCAAGTGGACCAAGGAGTGTCAGGAGGCATTCAACGACCTCAAAGAACACTTAGCGCACGTGCCAACATTGAGCAAGCCGCTAGTCGGGGAGGACCTACTACTGTACCTGTCAGCAACGACATATTCAATCAGCTCGGTGCTCGTGCGGGAGGAGAATCGCAACCATCTTCCGGTGTACTACACAAGCAAAGTGCTACGAGGAGCCGAACAACATTACACCGACCTTGAGAAAGTTGTGTACGCACTCGTTATGGCTGCGAGGAGGCTACGCCCATATTTCCAAGCGCACAGAATCGTCGTCCTCACCGACGTCCCCATCAAGCAAGTCCTCGCCTGACCCAAGGTCTCAGGGAGGTTGGCCATGTGGGCCATAGAGCTCGGGGAATTCGACGTCACGTTCAAACGTCGGGTCGCAATCAAGGCTCAAGCCCTGGCTGACTTCATCTCCGAAGGGACGACGAGAAAGCCAGAAGAGGAGGAAGCGGATGACGAGCGCTGGAAAGTGTTCGTCGATGGAGCATCAAATTCACAAGGAAGCGGGGCAGGAGTGGTCCTCCATTCACCCGACGGGTTTGTCCTAAGGTATGCAGTTCATTTCTGCTTCGAGGCTTCTAATAATGTGGCAGAATACGAAGCTGTTATCTCAGGGATAAAAAGGGTGAAATCCCTCGGAGCAAAAAGGGTCTCCGTTTTCAGCGACACTCAACTGGTTGTAAGCCAGGTGATGCGCAAATTCGAAGCTAAAGACGCGAAGCTTGCGTCTTACATGGTCGAGGTCCATCGGCTGCTTGCGGAGTTCGATTCGGCCGAGCTGTTGAAGATCCCGCGGGCAGAGAATTCACAGGCTGACGCGTTGTCCAAATTCGCATCGTCATCGGCGGAAGTACGGTCATCCGTGCTGATAGAGGAGCTCAGCGAACCGTCTGCAACAACCAAGGAAGTAATGTGCGCCAACACCCTGACAACCTAGATGACACCGCTGATCGATTTCATCAAAAGCGGACTGCTTCTCGACAACCGGGTTGAGGCCGACAAGACAAAGAGGCGAGCCTCGAGGTTCTTCCTGATCGGCGAAGATTTGTATAGAAAGGGCTTCAGCTATCCACACCTCCGCTGCTTCGGCCCGGGTCAAGCCGAGAAAATCATCGGTGAAGTTCATGAAGGAATGTGCGGAAGCCATGCAGGTGCCCGGTCTCTTGTCAGAAGGGTTACCCAACAAGGTTACTGGTGGCCGACCATGTTAAAAGACACCGAGAGATATGTTCAAAAATGTCGTCAATGCCAACTCTTCATCAAGATCGACCGACGACCGCCGACTGAGCTCACCCCATTAACTTTGCCTTGGCATTCGCACAGTGGGGTATGCATCCTCGAGCCTTTCCCACGGCAACAGGCCAGAGGAAGTTCATTATAGTCGGTGTGGATTATTTCACCAATGGGTGGAGGCCGAGCCATTAGCACGATCACGATGCTAATACCTGGGGTTTCGTTTGGAGAATATTGTGTGCAGGTTCGGCATCCCAGAACAATCATCACCAATAATGGCAAGCAGTTCGACAACGCCCGCTTTCGACGAAACTGCTCAGCCATAGGGATCGACCACCGCTTCTCCTCGGTCTCACACCCCCAGTTAGGGCTGCCAATGGATCTCCGAATTCCATTTAGTCGACCCGTTTCCGCATTTTTTATAAGATGTGGAACTCCGAAAAGAACTTTCGATAGCTTAGCGGAAGCGGAAATGGATATCCGAATTCTTATAGGATGCGGAAGCGGAAACACCCATTCCGCATCCGCTTTTTCGTTTCCGTTTTTCCGATAACTTTTATATATATTATATAATATTTTTATAATAAAATCTCCTCAAACTTGAAACTTTGGCTCTTAAATTTTTAACTCATTGTCTCTCACCTCCCATCTATATGTAAATGTCATCTATTCTAGTCCCAATTATTGACAGTTTTTTTCTCTAATGATATTTATATCTAATATATTGATTATCTATTACTCACCATTATATATCACTATATGATTTACCATACTAATTTGATTTGTTATACTTCATTTAGTAAGGGTCATTATAATGTACATGATGAAGAAGATATAGTAGAAAAGATTATTAATTTTACATATGAAACTATTCATAAATTTAATAATTAATATACTTGTAAATTTATAAATTAATTCTAATTGTACAAATATTGTTACATCCGAAGTTTCCGTTTTGTATCCGTTTCCGTTTCCGATTTTCCGATAGAAAGCGGAAATAGATGCGGAAGCGGAAACACCCTTTTCCGTTTCCGTTTCCGACTCTGAAATTTCTTATAGGAAGCGGAAGCGGAAACACCCATTTCCGATTTCGACTCCGACCCGTTGGCAGCCCTACCCCCAGTCCAATGGGTTGGCCGAGGTGATGAATCGGATGATATTGGACGGGCTAAAGAGAAGGCTGGAAGACCACAAGGGACGATGGACGGACGAACTCCTCCACGTCCTGTGGGCATACCGCACGACGCCACAAGAAGCAACTCAAGAATCACCTTACGCCCTAGTCTTTGGGGTAGAAGCCGTTACACCTGTGGAGATGCTCGCCCCTTCTGGGAGAATCCTCAGCTTCAACCATGAGATGAACAAATCCTCTCTCCGCGCCAAGCTGGACCTGATCGAGGAGAAGCGAGGGAAGGCATCAGCGAGAATCGAGGCATACCAGCGAAGGGTAAAGAGAAGCTTCGACAGAAAATGTCAAACAGAAAAGCTTCAGAGTCGGAAGCCTATTCTTAAGAAAGATATCCGTTTCGGACCCTAGGTCAGCTAGCGGGAAGTTTCGGCCGCTTGGGAGGGACCCTACCAGGTCTCAGAGGACCTCGGCCATGGTGCCTATCGGCTTGAAGACCTCAGCGGAACGGCCCTCCCGAGTGCATGGAACGCCGAGCACCTACAGAACTATTACGCTTGAATTAGAGAAACGAGGTCGCTTCAGCACTCTATCATTGTACGAGCTCGCTTCGGCACTCACTTTATGAGGTCGCTTTGGCACTCTATCGTTTTACGAGGTCGCTCTGGCACTCTATCATTGTAGGAGGTCGCTTCATCACTCTTTCTAAAAATGAGGTCGCTTCGGCACTCTTTCTAATAAACGAGGTGGCTTCGGCACTCTATTGATTGGAAAGGTCGCTTCGGCACCCTACCTATGCCCTCTACCTACGTACGAGATCATTTTTTAGCATCTATGGAACTGAACACCTCGGTATATTGCTTGCCGGCATGCGGTAGACCAACCAGCCAAAAAACACATCCGTCTACAACCCCTCCCGAACCAACTAATCCTCGGCCACAACTTTATCAGCCGCCTCGACATATATCTCGTCAGCTACTTTGGACATCGCCTCGTCGACAACTGCAGCTGCCGCCTCTTCCTTGACATCTTCCCTAGCTGCGTGAGCTTCCGAGAGGTCAAGATTAGGAAACAGCTCGGCAACACGACTGAGGCAATCATTATAGCCTTCCTGGTAAAGGCCGCTAATCTCTTCCGCGAGCTCCTCGGACGTACGATACTCCTATATCGCCTTCTCACGTTCATCTGCCATGAGTTGGGCCGTCCGCTCCCGAGACAGTTTGTGTGACGCTATCTCGGTGTGACGCTATCTTGTCGGCAAGAGCCACTTTCGCGGCTTAGAGCGCTACCTTCTCGGATTGAAGAGCGGCGCCCGTGGACTCCAACGCCGCCCGGAGTTCGCCCTCGGTCTTCTTCGCCTCCTCAGCATCCTTCTGTCGAAGGGCCTTCTCGAAAGCAGCAAATGCTTCAGCCTCGGCTATCCACTTATCCGAGGACTCTCTCTTTACTTCGGCCTGATGCACGAAAGCGTCAAAGGTCGACATCTGCGCCAAGATCGAGGAGTAGAACTCACTGACTAGCCTTCTTGGGGACTTTCCAAGCGCCTCTGCCTTCAGCTCCGCAGGGACCGAGGTCTACCCCCAGCTGACCGGGTCAAGGGTTACCTTGATCTGAGCTGGCTCGGGGAGTACCGCCGATGAGGGCGGCGTCGAGGGTTGAGGGCGCTTCGTCGCCTCTCCTCGACTGCTAACTGCGAGCGCGGCCCCTCCGAGCTGCCCTCGTTCTCCTTCCCCGTTGTGTCAACAGGAGCTCGGATCTCTCCAGAGGGCGTTTCTCAGGGCGTTTCTTATCTCGCCGAGCCCGAGCGAGGTCGGCTAGTGAAGGCCCCGCCCTTACCTTACGCGTAGGAGAGGTCACGTCAACCTCATACAGAAGAAGAAAACGATCAACGTGTCAATAGGCCCATCAGGGAACTAGAAGAAAAATAGAGGCAAGAAGATGACTACCTTCTAGGCCTCAGCAATCAGCTTGAGCAGTACGTCGTTGGTTCAACCAGGTCTGGTTTCTCTGTTCCCGTAGGTAGAGATCCAAAAGCTCAGATTTTCTAAGCTTGGGCGGCCCAAACGCCTTACTACGGACGTCGACCTCTGACCACTCGGTCGGAAAGGCCAACCAGAGGGAGAATACAGGAAGACGAAATTCCTCTTCCATCCATGAACGGATGATGGGAGGCAATTAAGAATTTGTCATCCTGCTCGAGCTGAGAAGTAAAGCCAATCGCCAAATGGCTTTACGGAGAAGCAATAGAAGAAGAGGCGAAGAGTTGGGGACACACCAGCTGATACACAGACAACTAGGAAACTGACGACTGTCCGCCACGAGTTTGGTGCCAGTTGAGAGGGGATAGCGCCGAGCTCAAAGAGCAAAGCTATGATGAAAGGGTGGAAAGGAAAGCACAAACCAGCACGAATCGCCTCAGAATATATGCAAACCCCCCCCTTCCAGAACGTAATGGGCTCGAAAGTGTTTGTTGGCGAAGAACACGACGTCAGCTGAAAGGGAGCGGCTCAAACGTTTCCTAACCCAGCGGAATGTTTCGGAGTTCGTTTCGCACCACGCATCGGCGACGTTGTCTGCCAGACGGCGGTCCCTCGAGGTATGGGCGGAAGGGACGTGAGGAACGTAGCCCCCAGGTAGAACCTTCAAAGTGAAGCCTTTCTCTACCGGACCGTAAACAAAGGTACCGGTGTTCTAATCATGAGAGGAAGGGACCTCACTGTTCGTTCCTAGAGGAAGACTCCCCACGAAAAGACTGTGATTGCGAGAGGCTCATTGCTTACCTCTAAGGGGAGCAAGCAGGGTTGAGCCGACGGCGCGTCTACAGCGATGAGGTAAGGCGCAGCGTCGGCAGATCGCTCCGCAGTTGCTGGGAATCACCCTCAAGAAAGGGAGTAGACAACCCCATCTCCACGGCGGTCCGCCTATTTATAGGATCAACGACTTGAGCCCGATCGAACGGTCAAAAGCGTGCCGAAAGCTCTAGACGGACAGGATGTCGCCACACGTCAGAAGCCTATCAGGCGGAAGGCAATCACCCGGTTCTGCAACGTTCGTCGCTGTTAGGAGGTATCATCATTAGCAGGGGAATCGAGGCGATCGCGCGGCGATTGACCTCTCAAATCCGCCATAAAAGTGCACGAGCGTGACCTCCCACGCAACCTCCATAATCATTATGTCAGAAACGTACCCGAAGTCGGCGCAAACGGGTGACAGAACCGGCATCAAAATGTGCGAACAACTAGCATCGTCAGATAGGGAAAAACAGAGGTGTTGGTCCTGCTCGGCTTCTCCTTGGATCATGTACTCGCTCCGACGAGAAGCCGGGGGGCCGATGATACCGGTCGTCAGTCGCCGACGATGCCTCCCAGAATTTTGTCAACCGACGATCCCTGCGCGAGTGTCCACGACGGATCAAACCCCGCCACGGCATAAGGCCAAGGTTATTCATTCGCTATTCATGGTATGTCAAGCTGGCCTTGTGCTCGTTATCCTAGCATGCTTGATATGGAAGGATTCAAGGATCTCGGGCCACGACATCACACCCCACTATAGCTGGCAAACGCTAGCTGTGATCCGAAGGGTCTCCCGGTGATCACGCCCCCTGCCGTAAAACCTCTCCTGGGCATTCCAAGGAAACCGTGGATGCAAACACGGACAACTTACAATGTCCACCCCGCAAGGCCCCTCTATAAAAGAAAAGGGGATACGATAGGAAAAAGGTACGCTATTGGTAGCACCAGAGCTTTCTCCTCTAGTCTTCTACTCTTCTAACTTGGGCGTCGGAGTGTCTTCCTACCGAGGTGACTCGGTGGTCTTTGCAGGCCGGAGTTCCATCAGCCCGCGCTGACGACGACACGCCATCGCCTCGGGGCCCATCTAGGTTGACTCCGGTCAATCCCCTTTGCTATTGCAGCAACAGGCGTCATAATCAAGGATAGGTGTAAGAGGGTACTATGAAAGTGCGAGAGAGCAAAAGAGAGAGCGGCAATGCAAGGGTGCGATAGTGAGAGAGACCGAGACGGTGAGAGAGTGCGAGAGGGAACGAAAGCAAGAGAGACCTAGGAGAAAAATAGCAAGAGAGTGAACTATGTTTGATGTTCAGACTATGAGAGGGGGTTTCTCCACGGCAAGGTAGATAAGGGCAGGTAAGTCATTTTAGAGGCACTTGAAATCACCATTAATATTTTGACATATTTTCTCTCCTCCTTTACATGTCACTTGCTATTTTCTACAAGTCCTCCACCATTGAATGTGCCCACGGTCGTGTCCTGCGTGCAGTATTTCTCCCTCTCCAAATGTCATAACCACTATCTCGTACGTTCCTACAATCTGTAATCAAGTTGCTCACCATTTGGTCCAGTATGTATGTCTTACTCTCCATATAGGATTTTGTACACAAGATGGAAGGTGTAAGTACCCCTTTTGCAACTAAAGGCCACTCTCCGTTTAGTTAATGGAAAGAGCTCAGACTCCACACTTGTCGCCCGAGAGAAAAAGCACATCTTCCAGAAGGAATGAGCGCGAAAAGTAAAAAGGATTGTTGATGGAACGGCAGTGGTCTCAAGTTACTTCTCCGCCACTCTCAAAGTACAATAACAACGAAAAAGATAGACTAATGTAGTAGCTAGCAATGTGTGGCGTAAGAATCAAGGGCGGCGGCGTTTGCGTTTTTTGCCGTTGGGAAGGAGGACATCTGGGGTTGCAAGGAAAAGACCGCCAACCAGATTGAAGAATTTTTTGGGCGACGGCGAGTTTTCGTGGGCAAAGAAACCCCCCGGGGACAAGAAAAGTTGTAGTCACCGCTTGCGTCACTGCAACCTCCAGTCTTGCATCTTCACACGGAACAGGAGACTAATTTATCGGAAGCCATAAGAAAGGATCACACCCCAACCGAAATGCACCTGATTTTCACAAGAAGCAAGTACACACACAGGTGATAATATTATTAATATGAATACCATTGAGCTTTTACAAGTATATCATGTCAACGTCATCTGAATTCGTGGAAGATTAACATTGGCACGGGGAGGAGCTGGGGAGGGATGCCGCGAATAGATTGGAGGAGGGGGAACACGGTAAATTTTACAAGCAAAACACATGGAGAGGAGCAACTGTGTACGTTGTTGCCGCTGTCGTTTGGTTGGTCGCTTGTGTGTGTGTGTGGAGGGAGAGATGGTGGATTCGATGACCCCAACCGACGCATCCCGTCACATCCACATCAGAGAATTGGTCAATCGAGGTCGCTGCCGGCGACGTCCACCACGAAGCGGTACCTGACGTCGTTGTTCTCCAGCCTCTCCAGCGCCTTGTTGACGTAGTCCATCTTCACCATCTCGATCATGGAGGTCACCCCCTTCTCCTCGCAGAAGTCGAGCATCTGCTGCGTCTCCTCCATGCTCCCGATGAACGACCCAGTGATCGTCTTCCTCCCTGCAAGAGATCACCGCAAAATATGTCTCGTAATTAATAACCTATGGATTTCACACACACAGAGAGAGAGAGAGAGAGAGTGTATGAACAAGATTCGCTAGCTTTTACTAATTAGAAAGTTAATTAATTATGTCGCTTAGTTTGTACGCACCCAGCATGACGACGGGGGACAGGAACTTGAGGGGCTCGTTGATGACGCCGTTGAGGATGATCTTGCCGTCAAGCTTGAGGAGGGAGAGGTAGGGCTCCAGCGGGTGGAAGACGGGGACGGTGTCGATGATGTAGTCGAGGGTCTCGGCGGCCGCGGCCATCTGCTCGGCATCAGAGCTGACGACGTAGGCGTCGGCGCGGAGGTGCTCCAGGGCCTCGGCGCGCTTCTTGTTGGACGAGCTGATGACAGTGACGTGGTGGCCCATGGCCTTGGCAATCTTGACGCCCATGTGTCCGACGCCCCCCAGGCCCAAGATGCCTCCCCGCAGCCCCGGCGCTGTCAGCCCGAAGTGCTTCAGCGGGCTGTACACCGTCACCCCGGCGCAGAGCAGCGGTGCCGCCTGCTCCGGTGCCATCTTCTCTGGGATCTTTACCACGAACCTGCAATTAAATTAGTTAGTAAACCCGGATATTATTAGAGGAGAACCTTCAAGGTCAAGGACTCAAGTCGATTGATCGATTCGTGCCCACAATCGAAGACAAAACGGCCATATATATTCACATCGATTCGTACGGTGAAATTATATTTTCGCATTTTCATACTTGAAAAAAAAAATGACAGTGGTGGTTAAGTTCTTTTAAATTGTGATATCTTAAATTTGAATTTTAAGTTTAATATATATTTTTATTTTAACCCCTATGTAAAATAAGAAAGACACTTTAAAATAAGGGGTTAAAAAAAAACTTACCCCACTCATGTACTGACCAAACCCCACTTCTCGGGGAGGGGGGGGGGGGAGAGAGAGAGAGAGAGAGGGGGAGAGGTTCTCCTCTAGAGTTTTTATGTAATGTGGGATTGGGGGGAAGGCCTCACTGATGTAGAAAGGTCGATGTTGAGATAATGGCAAGACTGATCTTTTTACATCCCCACACACACGGTTATTTTGCAGTTGAACTTGGAAATTCTATATGTGCTAACAAGTAGCCACTAGTTAGCTAGTTAACATGCTCTCTCTCCTGTGAAGAGGAAGAGAGGGGGGGGCGGGGGGCGGGAAGTTCTGTCTCTTGGGTTCGAATCTTATGTGGGAGGAAAAGGAGACGGGTCGTTGTGGATCAGGAGTAACAGAGGGGGATCGGAGCTAGGAGCTTACTTCTGGTCGACGACCATAGAGGAGGAGAAGCCGCCCTGGGTGGGCTTGCCGTCAGTGTAGACGTCGTTGTAGGACCAGATCCTCTGGTTGCAGTACTGCTCGATGCTGGCCTTGCAGGCGCCGCACGACCGGCAGCAACCGACGATGACACCAGCCCCGACGATGTCTCCCCGCCGGAACTTGGTCACTTCCGATCCTACCTCGACCACCTCTCCAACCACCTCGTGCCTGCAGCAGGGATCAACCAGTCCATTTCCATCGGAATCCGAATTTTCTACACATGTTTATAAGATGATGAATCGAAGCGCGCGGCACACTGTGGCGATGTTGCAGTGCCCAGCGGCAGCTAAGCTAGCTATCCCACTGGGCTGCGCTGCATAGGAGGATATGTACGTTACCCGGGGACCATGGGATACTTGGACATGCCGAGGTGGTTCTTCACTTGGTGGATGTCGGTGTGGCAGATGCCGCAGTAGAGCACCTTCATCACCACGTCCTCGGGCCCCGTCTGCCTGCTCCCACCGACCATCCACGCCAAAGCAGATTAGAAGTTGCAGGCAGAAACATACATGATGGTCGCCGGACACACACCACCGGCGCCACCCTAGAGTGTGGGCGGGGGGGCGGGGGGGGGAGAAACTCAGAACTACCCGGTAGTAAGCCTGCTTCGGAGAGCAGGGCCAGCAGAATTAAACACGCACATGGTGTAGATGAGGGGGGGGTGGAAAGAAGAGGGCTGACAAGTGTTCACCTGAGGTTGTAGGTGTAGGGCGATAGGACGCCGGAAGCGTCATTGGCAGCCCAACCGGTTGCTGTTCTCTCTGAGGCAAGGCTGCCCATCTTCCCTCGAGCAAAAAGAAGAGCAACAGCTGCGTCAAGGTTTTCAAACGAGGGTGAGGGGCGAAGAGGGATCAAGCGAAGCGGGAGCTGTGGGAAACCGGGGGGGATTGGGGGGCGGCATTAAGTAGGAGTGGATGTTGGGGGAGGGAGATGGTGGAGGCCTTTCCCTGCTCGCGTCAGGATTGAGCCAGGGGGGCCGAAGTTGGTGAAGGGGGGCGGGGCAGGTGGAAGACGTCATGGCTTCGTCACCCAACAAGGGAGGTAAGTAGGCCGTGCCCCGTTGGGTGGCGCCTGCGCGGAGGTGGGACCAAATCGTGGTCCCGCGCGTGGTGGTATCGAGAGGTTTTTTTTTTAATTTATTTTATATATACGAGGAAAAAGAGAATTAATTTCGCCGAGTACCCGAGATTGAGATTACAGTGGAGTATTTACCAGCATCAATGATAGGCATTGAGCACTAAAGCGGTTCCCATATGCTTTGGAAATAAGAGAAAGATTTTATGTACTTTACACAAAGTGCAAGTCACATGAGTAAATTACCCATGTGGTATCATGCACATGGACAAGTTGACACTAAAAAAGTTGGTGCCACATGGGTAATTTATCTATGTGACTTACACTTTGTGCACTTTTGAAAGTGCACAAAATTTTTCTCTGAAAATAAAATTTAGATGCACAATGAGCCAAATTATGAGCTACATATGTCAGCTCTCTCGGGAAAAAGAAGGCAATTCTTCTGAAGGGGTGTGAGGCCAATAGTGATATACAGTTAGCGAACACCTCCATAAGTTAAAAGGATACATCCGTAGTCGCCTAAATAATTATAGCTGCATCAGATTGGACTGATTTCAATTTCCTGATTGGTTGGCCAAATAATAGCTTTTGATGAAGTCGGTTTAGAATCTGCAAAAGTCATTGTGGATCTACTTTAGGGGAGTCTTAGATAGTGACCTCATATCTCTGTTGAAGGAGAAATGCAGCTACTGATGCCGTGAATGTCGGTACCAACATCACTCGATCTGCAAGAAGTCAAGTAAAAAATAGACTCTTGGAGTCAACCTTCCAACACTCAAATAAGAAGTCGACTCAAGAAAGGGATCAAAAGTAAACACTATACGTTGTAGAGAGAGAGACAGGGAGAATAGGCATAGAGTTTGGGCCAGGATCCCTAGTCTTGGTTTGGAACCTCTTCCCTTTCACTTGTAATGATGTGGATGCTTTTATAAGTGAAGATGTTTAAATCTATTAGGCCTTTGTGCCTTGATCAAACTGGGAAACTTTCTTAGAATGCCAGACACCCAACAGAAACTTAAAGTTGGACTCAAAGATGATTTTCTCATTTGGATACTTATCATAGAGGGAAAGTCATAATAGAGCTCGGAGTCTATCATTGGACTAGTCGTAGTCAGACACTGGTGGCTAGTTTGAGTCCTAGTTTTAGTTGGTCTCATATTGGGCTAGTCCTCATTATGTGCTGATGGTTCTTAAGGGGCTGACAAAACCCAATAGACTAGGAATGAACCGGGCTAAGCAAATAGACCTAATCAAGTTAGGCCAACACTATTAGTGGGCCTCCAAATCTGAGTAGGATACCAAGACTTCTCACAAGCCCCCTGTAGCGCCCCAGAAATGTAAATAATTAGAAATTAAGAAGAAATAGCAAATAAATAAAATGGTGAATATAATGGAACGAAAGACATGATTAAACTCTCAAATAGGCGAAATCAACTACTTAAATTACTTTGGGCCAAAACAACTCTAAATGGGCAAAAGATCATAACCCATTAGCAATAAACCCCAAAATTCATGACCATAAATATGTAGAAATTAGGAAAGGGCAAATTAGGGATAAAACATGGGGGATTAGCCATGGATGGCAATCCAATTCGTACCTAGCCATGCTAGGAACCATCCTAATGATATTCCTACCTCTATTGGGAGGAGAATCCCCAAAATATGGAAGCTACCCAAGCATAAACCGCAACCCTTATTTCCCAAACCCATTAGGACGTGAATAAACCCTAGATGCACAAATAATTGTGAAGAGACTCTTAGGGAAGGTTTATCATTGTGTTGAGGTCGTGGGAGATCGAGCTAGGGCACTAGAGGAGGAGGAGAACGGCTGGGAACTGGAGCTTCTTCCCCATCCACCCTCTGCTGCGACCAGAACAACGACTTGTCTTAGATCTTCACAAAGGTAGGTGATCTTGTGCTGAACACATAAGTTGCACATACCAATGGATAGAGCATAGAGTCAAATTTGATTTGCATGTGATTTCCCTAATTTTCATGGAGTATGTAGGTCGTATTAAGTGTTTTCCCTAAGTCGTGCAAGTTTGTCCCATTTATTGTTCATGCTAGTTTGCACGCCTAACGAGACCAAATTGATTCGGTCCAAAGGCGTAGTTCTCTTCTTCTTGATGTCCCCTACAAGTTCCATGTTCACCATTTTGATTCAAGTGCCCTAGATAGAGAGTTATAAGTGTTGCATGATGATCGCATCTTGTTTCTCGCATTTTCAGTCTGAAGCTTGAATCGTGACCGCTCTAGGCGACGTGCTTTAATCACCTAGTATCGCGTCGGCCTTAGCCATCGCGATTACCTGAACGGCGTCACCCCATGTCGACGTGTTTTGGCACGTCCCGTGCCTCAAACTGTGCATCGTTGACCTGTCAGAAGACCTCTGAAACGCGACTGCTAAGGTCGTCGCGTTTCACTATCGTTTCCCGCCCAAAGAATTTCTGGTATTTTTATATTCGGTTTTTAAAAGCTTTCTCATGAATGCGACGGGCTTACCCATCGCGATTCAGAGAGTGGTTGGATGAACGTGTCTGTTACCCCCGTCGTAATTTAAACGCAACGGGTAAGTACATCGTGATTTAGACATTTGCTACCGAACTTCGTTTTGTATGTGTACAGTCTTGAAGTGCATCGACTGGTTCCGATGCGATTTCAGGGCCGACCCAAGACTGTTTTAATGAGCTATTTAGTCTTGTTTATGCAAGTTATTGTGTTAAATCATATCATATAGTTATGTAATCGCCTAAAAGTCATTAACCTACATGAAATCATAAGAATTGGAATATCTATTCTAAGTGTAAATGATTGATTGAATGCATCCATGTGATCATGTGATTGTTACATGCTATGATTATATTTTGTCTTGTCCATAAAATTGAGAAGTGATTATATGTTAAAAGTATTGCAACCATGAGATAGTTTGCATTGCATACATGTCATACATGTTTGTTAATTGTTTTCCGTAATGTTTTAATCTGTGTATTGTGGATTGAGACATGCTCTACACATCACATTACATATATAGGCAGCCCCTTCTTGGGGAATTGGAAGCTTTCTGTTGGTCATTCCATATCGATAGGCTAGCAACCTTTTCTCTAAGACCTCCATAAATCTCCGTACTTCATAGATTCCCTTATGAAGATCGAGTTGGTTGTACCAACAAAGTACCTGAAAGATAGAATGCACTTCTATTCTTATCTACTTCTCGTGAGAGTGATTTGATAACATTGAAACCAAGCCATTAAATGTAAAGATTGAATGAATGAGAATAAGTCGTTATGCTGCCGAAATTAATCTGGATCATGTCCCCTTGCATTGTTCTCTATCATCATTGACATGATCATTAGTTCATCATTGTCCATTACTTGGAAAATCATGTTGGCCATAAATGGATGAATGGGATTACTAGAAACTATTGGAACTTTGGTTCACAACTATGCCTGTGCAAATAGGGCTCTGTTTGGTCCTGGGAGGAGTACCCGAAATACTTATAATCGCGAGAGTATATAACCCATTGAGGTGTTCGGCAATCACCTAATTCAATGCAAGATTGATCTGGGTAATTTCCAAATTGTTATTGAATGAATGAATGATTGATTGATTGATTGTTATATGTTAAATGGCCAAGTCTATTGTGCACATCATTATTATTGAATCCTACATGTCATTGTCCATTGGAATTCTATGGAATTCAACTTGAGAAATCTATTGTACATGCTACATGCTATTGAATTTCCTCTACATGTCAAGTGATCGTTCTGTCTTCTATCTCATTGATAATCGTTCCGTCCTACATGAGAATTGTCATACTCGTACAAATTATAGCTTGGATTTGTCACTATCATTATTGTCATGAGCATTGCATGATAGTATTGCCACTTTTAATATGTTAACTACGTAAAGCATGCCCGCACTATGAGATGTAAATCCTACTGGGTGCTAGTGCGCTCACACCTGTTTTCCTTAATATTTTCAAGTGATGAATATGAGGAACTAGAGAATGATGGGACTGGGGACGAGTGATGAGTTGCTCAAGCGTACCAGTCTACTTAGCATGTCAGCCATTGAAGTTAGAGTTTATAGAATCTCTAATAGATAAGTTATTTCATTTGATGTCATATGTAGTTGAGATACAATATTGGGCCCTATGTTTGGCTCTGATGATGTAAAGTTTTAAATTAGTTGAATGGAAATGAAATAAAGAATTTTGTTGGCTGGCAATACTATTGTCTTTAGTCTTGTGTTATATTTCGTTGTTACTCTGAATTATGTGACTGTGATACGTACACTTGTATAGAGCTAGATCCTCAGTATGGGATCTAGGTCGGGAGTAAGGTCTTCATGCTGGATGGAATGTCGAGATTCCCCTCTTTCGGTGACTAATGCATTGTTGTCGAATGAGACGCATCGTGCTAAAGCAGGCTAGGTGTTGTTTGCAAACTGGTTACATTGGAAGTCATCATGGGACCCTATGTGCCAAGCAAACCTACTATAAGGGCAATGATGTTACCTATTGTGCGCCGAGCGCCTACTTTTAGCAACTAAGATGCTGCCACGTGGTGGTAGGATGCGAAAGGTCATCTCAATATTGAAGCCACTTGGTAGGATATCACTGTTCCTCACCTAGTGCTAGGATGATGCTGCTCCTCGACTATAAAAAAAAGAGATAGGGGTCAGGTTACCACTTTTGCTACTTTGACGAGCATCTCTAAAGCTCTCGGCCAGGGTTCATCTTCATGCTCTAGCATCTTCTTAGGTTAGAATTTGACTTTAGCTGTCGGCGGAACTAGGTACATCTTCTTTCTTTTTCTCTTGTTTTTTCTGGTCATTTTGTCAGGCAACTCTGCTCGAGGTTCGATAGAGAGTGCTTCTACATTGAGTCTTAGGTCTAGGAGAAACCCTTCAGGGGATTCCTCCAGTTCCTCTACTACTACTGAGTCTTCTTCTAAGTCACATTACTCTAGTCGATGACCATCAAGGGTGGCTGATCACCGAAGACTACTCTCATTGTTTGGTAGGCTAAGTAGGCCGAACGACCGAGGCCAACCTTGGCAACCAAGGTGGTTAGGTCTTCTACCTTAGAGGAGGCCCAGGAGAGCATCTTTTCGCGAGAACTCCTCACCTTGGTATGAGTTTTAAATCCCAGCCAACTACGAGCTCGTCACACCTCAGGCCAAAGAATGTGACGGCATGGGCTAAAATGCTTTGTGTGCATGTATAAGGAAGTTTTTGAGGCTAGCTTCCATTTCCTAGTGTCTTCTTTTGTCGGTAGTTTGCTTAGATCTCTTGTTGTTGCTTTCATGTAACCCGTGCAAAACAGTCAGTGAGTTATGTTCACTTTTATGGTCACATGTCATCATGCAGTTCTCTTCTATTCAATTTTTTCTAGTCTTTCTACTCCTTTAGGCACAACTCGATGCTCAAGGAGTGGTTATACATGGCTGCTTGGGCCCAAAGGGCCTTGGTAGTAAGCTTCCCTTCCTCTATACATGGATGGAAAGGGAGGCTCTTTTTTATGAGGCAAAAGAGGCACTACAAGAAAGAGCGCAGATAGCGACCATTTTAGTCGCTATTTGGTCGCTGAAGACAACAAAGACCGAACAACGATAAAATAGCGACTAAAATAGTTGTTGAAAATAAATTGGTCACAATATTGTGGTCGAATTAATTCATTCACTATTCAGTCGCTATACTGAGAACAACAACTTCAGTCCCTATTCAGTTGCTAAATAGACGACCAAATAAAACAACGATCGAAAATATTCGATTGCAATTTTAGTTATTATTTTGTGACCAAAATTACGACCCAAAGAGTTTAGTCGTAGAAGTATACTTAGCGACTAAGAGCTTTCAGTCACAAAACAATGATCGAATTTGTGACCAAAAACAATCCGTAACCAATTGCACAATTAGCAACTGAATATTACGATCGCACTTTCGGTCAATGATTAGTGACCGACATTGCGACCGAAGACTTTCGATCGCTAATCGATCTCTATTTTTTTTTAAAATTTTTAATAATTATATATATAACAATAAAAATAACCTATTTTATAAACATAATAAAAATAAAACCATACAATCACTAAAGTACAACAATACATAAATATCTACAACAATAAAAAATATATATATCATAGATCCTCGGTGCCCATATACTCCTCGTCCTCCTCGTTTCCTCTAATGTCACTCGATGAAAGAACCTATAATAGGCATATAATAATAATAAATTAAAATTAAATACTAAAAGAAATAGCTTATTTTTTTCAGAGTTTATTTTTTCATATAAATTCACTCACTTTTAACTTAAACTAATTAATTTGATGATTATATATTTGAGCGTCGAGCTCAAACTGGAAGTCCGATTTAAACTCCGTCCGTTTTCACAAGTCATTCTCATCGCCCCAGAGGTTTTGGAACAAGCCGAAGGATGATAGGATTAATATTTCTAATTTTGGATCCCCAAACCTGAGTTCCGATGGTTTGAAATGAAACTAATTTGGTAATTGTGTATTTGGGTGTCGTGCTCAAACTAGAAGTCCGATTTGAATTTCGTCAATTTTCACAAGTCATTCTCATCGTCTTGGACGTGTTGGAACAAGTTGGAGGCCGATCAGATTAGTATATCTAATTTTAGACCCCCAAACCTGAGTTCTATTAGTTTGAAATGAAACTAATTTGGTGATTGTATATTTGAGCGTCAAGCTCAAACTGGAAGTTCGATTTGAACTTCGTCAGTTTCCACAAGTCATTCTCATTGCCCCGACTGTGTTGGAATCTGTGTGATGATCTACCAATTTCCTATAAAAGAAAAAAGTAGTTATTTCCTAAATCACTAGGCCATCTGCATAGTATATTCTCTAGACCTCTTGCCACATGTCGCAATCTATGTGAGACCATCTCTCACCTATCTTAAACTGGCAGTTTCCCACCTCGTTTAAAGATACCCTCTTTAGACTTTTCATCTTCCTCTGTACCTTCTTCCCTTTCACTCCGACGTTTCTTCCTTCTGCGAGCGAAACCCTTGTCTCCTCGTAGCAGATTTCTCTCTGAAGTTGAAGCATTTCATTTTCTACCTCAAATCGACCATTGCCCCAAAATCATCTATTGCTTTCTTGAATGACATTAAGTGCACCGTATCACCTTGAAAAGTCATCCACTTTGAAGAGCTCAAGCAGAAATGTTTGGATATTAGTCAGATGATTAGAGCAGCACATCTGTTTGATGTTTGTTCAACCAAAAAGCCCGGCTATCTAGAGTTAGTGAAAGAAATTTACTTTAATCTGGTGGCACCCTAGTATGAAGAAATGTACATCTATAAAGGGGTTAAAGATAGGGCTGAATGAAGAGGCTTTGAGAAGGCATTTCAAGTGTTCCTCCATTGAAATCTCACCTAGCTCCAAGATTCCACAAAAGAATTTTTTGAGAAACTCACTAAGAAAAGTGCTTATGGAAAGGATGCAATAGGCGTGACTCAGCTGAATACAATGCATCGGCTATTTCATAAGTTGTGTTGTGTTGTGATTACTCCGCAAGGTAGAAGTCACTCAACTGTTACCAAAGAGAATGCTCTTCTAATTTATGGAATTGCAACAAGTCAGAAAATTCAAATAGCTAAGTTTATTCTCAAAATCATAGCAAGCATTGGTGGAAGGATGAAGCATACAACAAACTATGAAGTATGGCTACCATATGGGAACCTTATTACCCATATCTTGGCCATAGAAGGCATTAATTTGATTGGAGAAAGAGAAGAGCCAATCAATCTGTTAACATCGGATGACTTGAGTAGAAGTGGTTTTATTTTCTATGATGAAACATGGATCAGGGAGAAGCACACTGCAACTCTCTCTAGTTTGAAGAAAGGAAAAGTAATAATTCTAACAAGCAGTGAAGAAGAAGAGGATGAAGTAGAAGAAGAGAAAACCTCCTCATTCATATGAGGGGAAGCCTACACACCCCTCCATACTAAGGGGGAATCATCATTGATTGCTACTCCCAGCCTGAAATAACTGGCTATAGATTTAAAGGAAGTCAATAATGAACTAAAGGATTTTAGAAAAGAAGTATGGCAGTCTCTTACAACACTGACAAGGTTTCTGAAAAGCATTTTGAACAGACTCAATCCAGCAATACCAATAAAATCAGAACAACAAGGCCTTGAAAGTGAACCTCGAGCACCAATAGACCCTCATTTCTCTATCTCTTCAGTAATAATCCATATAATGTTAGAAGGAGAACCCTCAAGTAGGCCGGATCATTCACAAACAGTAATTGAGGAAGAAGGAAATGCGTCACATATGGAAAACTCTGAACCAGAGATACTTGAAGAGGTAAGTGTTCTACCTTTAGAACATCCAGCACAAGAAGTAGAAGTAATTCATAATGTGTCTATTGAACATTCTGAGCAAGTAGAAGAAGAAGTTGTTCAGGGTATGATGGTTGAAGAACTCTCTCCAATAACCACCTCTCCTCCACCACCTAAAGTTGCATCATATGAAGCTACCAAAGTTCCATCAGCTAGTCTTTCCTCTCTCTCCAGATTAGCTAAACTTGTTAGCACTGTGTGCTCTAACAAAGAGCCCTCTAACTCCACTTAATAGCCTCCTAATTAAGGAAAGAGCAAAAGCTGATCAACATTCTTTTGGTCATCATATCGAGTTGAAGGATGATGTTGTGCCCTCATGGAAGCTAGTTGGGTACTTGAGATATAAGGCCCTTGATTTTTCATCTTTGGGTGATTTCTTATGTATGTATAAATGTATGCCATCGATGTATAAACTTTATTGTGCATAATACTTACTTGTTTACATTGCATGAATAAGTATTATGTTAATGTGTGCATTGTAGATTATATATATATATATATATATATATATATACATGTGTGGTGTACATAAAGTTTCTGCAGTTTTAAGTTCAGTTCTGGGGGCCAATAGACGTCAATATGTGTGGACGTCAATCCAAGTAAGCGGCCACATTGATGGGCGCCGACTCAGAATTGGCGGCTATTGATGTTGACGTTTACCTACCAGACCTGTTGTGATTTTAGATCCGGAAATGCCTTCGGAATTGTCGCCCTTGGTTTAGGAAACCGTCCCCCAATGGTAACCTAGCCTACCCAAGCGCGTTCCTAAACCCCCAACCCTATAAAAGACACGACTTAGGGCGAGGTTAGGTCCTTTTGGCATTTTGTCAAAAACCCTATTTTCTGGGCGAAACCTGATTTTGGAACCCCTTGATCCGACGACTGGAGGCTTCATCCGGCATTCTACAATGACTGGAGAGGGCTCTGAACATCCGGGAACGCCTTTCCCACACTGGTGTGCAGAGGAGATCAACACAGAACCCGGATCGAGAGAGTTTTGAGGACTCTTTGGCTCAGGCCGAGGAGGGCTTCTCCAACTTAAATTGTTGCTTGTGTATTTTCCAAGAGGCAAGTAACCCTTTCACATCACCCATACATGCGTTTAGTAAGTCCCAGGATTTTTTACGGATTTTTATTCGAGTCCTGGAGCCCCAATTTCACCAAGTTTCTTGCGTTCAGTCTGTGTTTTACACAGACAGGAACTTAACAGCAGGATCCCTTGCCGTTAAGATCTTGAGTTGGCGGCGACCTTTGTTGCTGTTAACGTGATAGACGGCCACCTTTATGCCGTCAAGTTCGCCAGACTGCAACAGTGTGCATGTTTGACCTGTATGATATAATTTTCGGGATTTTTTGCATGAGGATATATGGTGAATTTTATATGATATGTAAATATATATGTTGGAGTATGTTGTGAGATTTTATGAATTTTGGTGGAATGCTTCAATTACTAGAATTTCTGAAATGTCTGGCTGACAGGTTTTGATCTTGTAAAATTTTGTTTGTGCAATCTGTGTGGAATCCAAGTGTCATAAAGTTTAAGTACAATATTTATGGGTTTCAGTTCATGCTGTAGGAATTTGGGAAATTTCTGATATCTATATAAATTATTACATTTTCTGAATGGTAAAACACTAAGCATGTTTTATTAGTGTAGAAATTCAGATAAATAGTGTGGAAATAGTTAAATTCCTGAAAATTGACATATGTTTAGGACTGTCAATATCCATGTGTAGAATGAGTTGTGGGTCTGAACAATGAAAATCCATGTTAGTTTGACTATGTTTACTTTGTATAATACCACTATTAGAATTTTCATAATTTGTGTGTAATTCAGAAAAATGCAAAATTTGGTATGCATGATGGGTAACCTGTGAAAAGTTTGTGGGTAAATTTATGTACTGAAATGATGACAGTAACTATATGTTGGTTTTATGTGAGCATTGATCAATTAATAGATGTTAATATGGTTGTTAATAAAATCTTCTAATTTCAGCATAATTAGGCTTGTTTCGAATCTTTTTAATACTGAGAACAGTAGTACCATGCTAGTTAATATTGAAGTATGTAAAATGTGTGAGCATGAAATGGATGTGTTAAAATTTTGCATTAAGTGTGTGTTAAAAGATTTGAGAAAATGTGTAAATGTGCCAATGGGTGACACTGCTACCTTAGAGGGATGTGGAACTGTACTGTGGTAAAGTCCCCATGGGAAGGTTCATAGTGTGTGATATCCCATGGGCATTGGGATGAAATCCTGGAGGCGGACAAGTACCGCTGGTTAAGGTGGAGAGTGCTTCTTCCGATTCTGCGCAGTAACTAAGATTTATCACTGTAATGTCTAGGTGATAGATATATGTGAGATGTGATTAGTGTGTGTCCTTCTAGAGGTGGTTTGGGCTATTTGTCATGGCATATAATAAAATGTGAACTTGTGGTTATGTGAAAAGTGAAGGAGTAAATTGTGTAATTGTGTAAGTGATCATGTGAGATTATAAATCAATGGAATAGCATGTAAAATGATAATTTCTTATATGAATGTAATATATCCATATCAAAAACAGCAAGCTATTCATGTGTATAGATGCATTATCCATGTGAAAATGATCATAGAATCCATGCTAGGAATGTCTTTTGTAAAATGTGTAAACTCCATGTTTTAAAAGGGTTATAGTCTTAGAATACAAATGTGATTAAATGAGACTTAGTTTAGTATATTGAAAAATATGTAGAAAGCATGTGATAGGTTTTAAATCATTGTAAAAATTGTTATGAGTCATTTATCATGTGTTGCATGTGTAGAAATCATGTTTAGGTTTTTCTTGAAACTTTTATGAAGTCCATGCTTATGTGATATCCGTATAGCATGAGAACGTGAAAAAAAAAAATCATGTGATGTATGTATGTTTAGTGTGGTTGGAGTTATTTGTTGAGTTCTTTTGGACTCATTCTTGCTTCGGCGTACAGGTGCAGACATTTCTACTTCTTCTGAGGAGATCATTAGGAGCGACTCGGAGCGGGAGTAGGAGACTTTTGTAATGGATTCAGCATTGTATTTTCTTCTTTCATTGTATGTAATAAAAGACTCTACGTAGTCTTATGTGGACAATGTAATAATTGAAATTCTCAGTTAGGAAGTATTACTTTTCCTTTCCTATATAGACTGTGTATAAATGATGATGATGGAATAAGAGTTACTTTCTAGTTATTTCATTTCCGCTGTCATGTGTTATATATATATTTGTGTATGTTTTAGCCTAATTGTACAATTGTTGGGTAAATGTCCCACTGCAGCGACGTTCATTATACTGATGTGGGTTGGTGTAACCGTACCGGTATAAGGAGGGTAGTTACAGAGATTGGTATCAGAGACTACAGGCTGAAATTGTACATAAATATACACATACCATCATCTTCATTGTATGCTAAGTCTGTGTAGATTGTCCACATAGATAAGTAAATAGTTAGAAATTGGATAGTCTAGTTCTAATTTGTGATTAAATCATTTTGCAGGGTATGGCTTCACGTGGTAGGCGTGGTGTCCCTGCTCGTGAGGGTGAGCAGAGGAGAGATGAGCCTCGGCATGAGGATCAGGGTGAGCAGCAGGCCCCAGCACCCAAGGGTCCTGTGCTTCCCCCACCGCCACCAGTAGATTATGGAGTGTTTATGCAAGGTCTAGTGCAGGACATGCAGACGCAGGCCCACACCCAGGCTGCACTCTAGGCTCAGTAGGCTCAGGTTAGAACGGTAATCAGAGTAGTCTGTTTTACTTGATGATATGTCTACTATGTTGCTATGCTATATGTGTTGCTTACGATGTTTGCTGTGGTAGGCTCAAGTGCCAATTCCCCAGGCTCAAGACCATGGTGGACCCTCCATCATGGAACGGTTCAAGAGGATGTCACCACCCTCTTTTAAGGGGGAGAGCGACCCGTTACTTACTGAGAGCTGGATGAGGGAGATCAAGAAGATCTTCCGGGCTATTAGGTGCGCTGAGGATGACAAGGTCACTTTAGCCACCTATATGCTACAGGTATGTGTAAATTAATTCGGTGGTTATTTCTTTAAGTATAGATTATGTTGGTTAGTCCTTATGGGTGGTTTTGGCAGGAGCGAGCCGACGTGTGGTGGTCCTCGTTGTTACGTACCAGGTTCGAGGATGGTGCTGTGGAGATTGGTTGGGACGAGTTCGTGAGGCTTTTTCGAGCCAAGTTTGTTCCGGAGCACATCTAGGACAAGATGGAGCAGGAGTTCCTCTCGTTGACTCAGGGATCCATGACCGCACTGGAGTACGAGACCAGGTTTGCCGAGCTATCTAAGTATGCCCCTCATATTGTAGCTAATGAGTGCAGGAAGGCGAAAAAGTTCGTGATGGGTCTGAGGCCATCGTTGAGGACGAGGTTGGTGGCTTTTGACCATCGTACCCTCGATGAGGCCCTTAGCGCAGCGTGTCGTCAGGAGGGAGAGATGGAGCAGTATTTGGAGGAGAAGAAGGCTTCTCAGAAGAGGCCTGCAGCTCCTTTCTAGAGGCAGGAGAGGAAGAAGGTGGCATTTCAGTCACCGCAGCATCCTGTGGCATCGGGAAGCAGTCAGGTACCTTCTCAGCATTCCCCTAGTGGCCAGAAGGAGTGTCCTCATTGCGGGAGGGCTCATGGTGGTACGGAATGTTTGAAGTTGGCGGGGAAGTGCTTGAAGTGCGGGGGCAACAAGCATAGGATCAAGAATTTCCCCAGACTGTAGCGGGGAGGTCAGCGTGGAGTGGCGCCAGTCCCAGCAGCAGCAGCAGCAGCAGCGCCAACGACAGGATGACCAGGGAGACCTCGAGCCCCAGCTCGAGTGTTTGCATTAGCTCGTGAGGACGCCGAGCATGTGGATCATGTCACCGAAGGTACGGTTTTGTTCTTAGGTGTGCATGCTGGGGTTTTGTTCGATACGGGTGCTACCCACTCGTTCATTTCTGAGCATTTTGCTAGGCAGTTATCCTTAGAGACAGGGATAGAGTCTGAGGATTTAGAAGTCCCTTTGTCTGTGCACACACCTGCGGGTATGGTATCGACTAGGAAATGTATTCCATCTTTACCAGTGTGCATCGAGGATAGAGTCCTAGAAGGGTGTTTCTTCTTGCTAAAGATGATGGACTATGATGCTATTCTTGGTCTGGATTGGCTAGAGGAGCACTATGCGTTAGTAGATTGTCGTGGGAAGAAGATCGTTTTCCGCATTCCTGGTGAAGATGAAATTTCTCATCCTTTGCCAAGGAACCTGGAAGGGAAGTTTGTCATCTCTGCCATGAGGGCGATGAGAATGGTGATCAAGGGTTGTGACGCTTTTCTTGCCAGCATGGTATTAGTACCCAAGGCTGATGAGTCACCTACTCTTGCGGAGATAGATGTAGTGCGAGAGTTTCTAGATGTCTTTCCTGATGACCTATCTAGTTTGCCACCATCTAGAGAGATAGAGTTCACTCTAGAGTTGCTTCCAGGCACCTCTCCTATCTCGAAGGCACCTTATCGAATGGCACCTGCGGAATTAGCCGAGCTAAGGAAGCAGTTGCAGGATTTGTTAGATAAGGGATTCATTCTCCCTAGCGTTTCCCCTTGGGGTGCACCTATCTTATTCGTGAAGAAGAAGGATGGGTCTCTTAGGTTATGCATTGATTATAGAAAGCTAAACCAAGTGACGGTGAAGAACAGGTATCCCTTACCTCAGATTGATGATCTGTTTGATCAGCTGCAAAATACATCAATCTTTTCTAAGATTGATTTGCGGTCTGGTTATCATCAGTTGAGGATTAGGAGTGAGGATGTGTCCAAGACGGATTTTTAGAACCCATTATGGACATTATGTGTAATACCCCAGAAATTTCATTAATTAAAAAAATATATATATATTATAGATAAATGAAAATTTTGCCCATTAATAAAAATCAAACTAGTTAAAAGATACACATCATTATTGCATGAGTAGAAACTCATATAAAAATTCTATGAAAATAATAGTTATACCTTAAAAATTATTATCTAATGACCCATTAAGAAATTTGGGCATAGAAAAATAATTCGGATCATGATTTAGAATTTATGTGACTTATTATTGTAACTAAGGAATAAATTGGAAAATCCATTATTACATGAGACAAGTGGATTAACAATTGAAATAAAAATTATGGGTAGATTCCAAACAATATGTGGGGATAGTCCATAAAAGGAATTGGATCAATGGACAACTTATGACCCATGAACAAATTCAAGTATGAAAATAGTAAATAAATAACTTACGTATTATCGAAATGATAGAACTTACGTACCACTATCATACGTGAGAAAACACATTAGAAAATTCCGTAAAAATTATAAATCAACCTCAAACATTATTCTTAAGAGTTTCATGAAGAGATTCGAGCAACGAAAAATACGATTGGCCAAGTGTACATTACACATGACCAGGTTAACCGAATTAGGAAACTAAGTCGGAAAATTGTTAACACGGAAAAATAACCCAACCATAAATTAAATAAATAGGTTGGAGAAACTTAAAACATTATGTACTAGTGACCCATTAATGAAAATGGGCCAATGGATCACTTTTAGCCTAATAATAAAATTGGAACATAAAAATACTCAGAAATTCGCACCTGCAGGGAGTTCTTTGCATTCAAAGGTAGGCATTTTCGGGTCAAGATTAAAGAAACATAATACCATCTTGTAGAGATTCGAGTCTAGATTCATTTGTTTCTGATTTTACTAATTTTCATCGAGTATACTTTGTGTATTAATCGTTTTCCCTAAGTCACGCACAGTTAGGACTTTTAATGTTCTTCTTATTATGCATACGATTCGAGACCGAATTAGACTAAATCATCAACATCAAAGTTCTTCTAATTGTAGTCACAATCATTTTTCATGTATAAAGTTTTGCCTAAAAGTCTTTAGATAGAGAGTTATAAGTGTGTTAATCGAGTCGCTGCATGATAATGCAATGTCGAGATGCAGTTAACTTTAAGTTCTTCTTGTTTTGCACAAGATTAAAGGCCGAAGTAGGTCAAGCCTCCAACATAAAAGTTCTTTAACTAGTTGTCATGGTCATCTTTCATGTTAAGTGTTTTGTTTAAATATCATTAGTTAGAGAGTTATAAACTTCGTAATAGAGTCATGCAGGATACTGCGTTTTCAGGTTGCATTTAACTTTCACTTCTTCATGTTTTTCGCAAGGTTCAAGACCGAATTAGGTTAAAACCCCAACAACAAAGTTCTTATACTAGTTGTCCTTGTCATCTTTTATGTTAGACGTTTTGTCCAAATATCAGTAGATCTCATGTTACAAGTCTAACATGTAAGTCGCAATGAAGTCATGCATGTTTAGGGCTTTCCCACGTTCTTCCTGTATTTCATGCAATTAGAGACCGATTCAGACCCAGCCCACAACACAAAAGTTCTTCCAATAGATATCCCCGACATTTTCTATGTTGTGCGTTTCATCTAAAGGTCAGCATATAGAGAGATATAGGTGTTTCATGAATATCACCCTGTGTCAAATCATGGTAGTCGGAACCAAGAGCATGTCAGATCTCTGACAGACTCAGGCGTAGACCCTGTGAACGCGACGGCCCGATATGTCGCATTCTGAGGTCGGGTCGCGACAGTACCTCTGTCGTGTTCTGGTCGCGACAGTACCCATGTCGCATTCTGCCTGCCTGATCTGACGACCCGTCGCGATCCTTGCAAGACCACGTCGTGATCTCAGTTTTGGGCTTGAAAATCAGTCTTTTGCAAGTCTTATTGTACCACCATAATTCCCATATCATGTTGATGATCTTAACTACATAAAAATAAAGTTGTAAGTATTGATTGTATTTTAATCTAATAAAAGTCAATCACTTGATCTTTCATATCCTGGATTTCATGACACATACACACATGTTGAACCATCCAAACATGGCTTAATTTGTATGAATATGACACATAACATATCTGGTAATTATTGCAATTAATTACCTTACTTTAAAAAGTACTCATTTACGATTCGTGCGATGTTTTAGAACACCGATCTCGACGCTCCACTGTTCTAGAATTTCTCTAGAACGTCGAGCACTTGTTTCTATATTTACACACTTTCTTGAGTTGGACGAACTCTCCATCGGATACTCCTTCCGCCGGACTAGTGAATCCTTGTGCAAGGCCTCCGTAAGTCTCCTCTGATCATGGATTCCCATATGGTCGACGAGCTGGTTGTACCCTAACACCCATTACACCTTTAGGGATCTATATGATCCAAACGGCTATTAGAAATTCACCCTCGTCTTGAATCACGCCGGACCCCTGGACCTGTGCATAACAAGGCTAGTGGTAGGGTCGTGAATTTCCACCTGACTGCCAACACCATGTGCGTGTGTTGTGCAACTCTTACTATTGCCTGTTTACTCGTTGTTTTACGTGATGTCCACTAGCTCTCATCTATACTCTACTCGCTCACCTATTCACTTTCATTCTACTATCTCATCTATTCATCTAGTGCTCTTATCTATTTCTTGGTACTCTTAAATTGGCCATTAATTGATTGTCTAAAGATAAACAATATAACCAATGCCAGCGCAATAGGGCCCGATCAGGTCCTGGGGGGAGCGCCCGAAAGTGCCATTTGCCCGCGGGAGTTAAATGATCAGGATGTTGGCATTACATCCAAGTGCCATACTATCAAGATTAATCTAAGACAATCAACACAAAGTGCTATATTCTCTCATTGTCTTTTGACAAACAAGTTCCATACTCTCTCTCGGCTATCTTCGGATAACCAAAGTGCAATTTCTATCTCGATTGACAAGAAAGTTAATCAAAAGTGCTATACTATTTCGATTGATAAGAAAATCAATCAAGGTGCAATTTACTCTCTATATGGCCAACTACTTTCTCTCTCCTTGCTATACATGTTGCTTGATATTGCTTGACGTTGACGCTATGTGCCATCGTGTTGTTGTGTTGATTTCTTTGTGACTCGATCTTATTCATTGTACTATACTTGATTCATCTACTATTTGAACCATGTTACTTGTGCTCTTACTTTCTCGACTTTACATGACTCGTTCTATCTTTAGTTACTCTGCCATTTAATGCACTAATTATTTAAAGCATACTTGACCCTGAGATTTAAGTCCTACTGGGCGTTATCGCTCACCCTTCGTTATTTGTTATTGTGTCTCAGGTAAGTCGGACTCTGACGTCACACACACCAATGGGACAAGACTAGAGTGATGAGCGACCCGAAGTCAACTCATGAAGTTACCTTAGTACCATGGAGTCTAGTAGTTATTGCTTTAGTTTTCTTTTCAATGTAATGACGTCATTGAGCCTTGTGTTTGGCTCCAAATTAGTGGTTGTAATAGTCTTAGTAATTTTATAATGAAATCAAGAGTTATTTCAATTATTGTTCATTAGATGCTCTGATGTTTGCGAAAATATGCGCAGTTGTCGTTACCATACTCGTTGTTCGCGTCCCCCTCCGATTTATTCCACTGCTGAATTGGAGGGGCGTGATAGTTGGTATCAGAGCCTAGGATGTCCTTACTAGGATATTGTAGGTCCTAGGATGTTCTAGGTGGACTGCCATGACACGTGTCTAAGTCAACCGCCATACCTATGTGAGAGATTTGGTAAAGCTTGGGGTTATGCTAGGAGTTTAACTATATGTACAAACACCCTAAGTTTAAGAAGAACTTAATATATTATTATTGCTCGCAGGAGACTAGAGGAGATGGCTGGCGAGTGTGCGCCAATGGTTGAATTACAATGGACCGTATAAGGATTGACTCAAGCCCTTAACAACGTGATTCAAGCCAGAACAAGAAATGGGCCCGGAGACTTATATGCAAATTTTCAACGAATAAATCCTCATAGGTTTAATGGAACTCCGGATCCCGAAGAAGCCGAAAATTGGGTGAAGACGATGGAACAAATTTTTAGAGTCATGCAATGTTCAGAGCAGGAGAAAGTTCTTCTGACAACCTTCCAGTTGGACCGCGATTCTAGAGCTTGGTGGGAAGCTGTCAGTCGTCAATTACCCAACATCAACATAGAGTGGGGAGAATTTTTAGAACTCTTCACCACCAAATACTTTTCCGAGAAGATTCGTGAGAAGAAGGAACTCTTAATGGTCGCCGACATGAGACCAACTCAAAGGCTAGTTCTGGCATGTCAGCAAGCTGCTCAACTGCTAGAAAGAGCTCTGGAAGGAACTAAGGAGATTAAAAAGGAGACCAATCAGAATGGCAAGAGAAGATATAACCATGACAAGTAGGCCAACCAGCAAGTGAATCATAACGATGCGATTATCTGCCTTCATTGTCACAAGCCAAGTCATGTGGCCAAGGAGTGTTGGTGAAGAATTGGTGCATGTCTACGTTGTGGCAACTCGAGACATCAGTTGCGAGACTGTCCACTCTTAGAAGAATCAGCTACTAGTGTGAAAGATCTCAACTCTATGACAAAGAGGAAGCGACTAAACAGTGGTAAGAGTAAACAGAACAATAAAAATGATAGGCGTTTAAATCTCAATCATGAAGGTCGATGCAAGAATTGTTATAAGGCGAGCCACATATCGAAAGATTGTTGGAAGAATCAAGGGAAGTGTCTCCGATGTGGAAGCTCAGACCACAAGATTAGGAATTGCCCGAGAAAGACAAACGTTACGGAGAATCAACACATAAGGATACACTCGAAGCTTCGACAACAACTAGTCCTAATGACGAAGTAATAACCATGGAAGGTAAACCTAAACTCGTCTCGATTAATACTCTTAGTATAGTATGATGATTCATATTTAATTGAAGGAGTCATGGAATTTGGGGACCAAATTCTCTTTAAGTGGGGGAGGATGTAATACCCCAGAAATTTCATTAATTAAAAATATATATATATATTATAGATAAATGAAAATTTTGCCCATTAATAAAAATCAAACTAGTTAAAAGATACACATCATTATTGCATGAGTAGAAACTCATATAAAAATTCTACGAAAATAATAGTTATACCTTAAAAATTATTATCTAATGACCCATTAAGAAATTTGGGCATATAAAAATAATTCGGGCCATGATTTAGAATTTATGTGGCTTATTATTGTAACTAAGGAATAAATTGGAAAATCCATTATTACATGAGCCAAGTGGATTAACAATAGAAATAAAAATTATGGGTAGATTCCAAACAATATGTGGGGATAGTCCATAAAAGGAATTGGATCAATGGACAACTTATGACCCATGAACAAATTCAAGTATGAAAATAGTAAATAAATAACTTACGTATTATCGAAATGATAGAACTTACGTACCACTATCGTACGTGAGAAAACACATTAGAAAATTCCGTAAAAATTATAAATCAACCTCAAACATTATTCTTAAGAGTTTCATGAAGAGATTCGAGCAACGAAAAATCCGATTGGCCAAGTGTACATTACACGTGACCAGGTTAACCGAATTAGGGAACTAAGTTGGAAAATTGTTAACACGGAAAAATAACCTAACCATAAATTAAATAAATAGGTTGGAGAGACTTATAACATTATGTACTAGTGACCCATTAATGAAAATGGGCCAATGGATCACTTTTAGCCTAATAATAAAATTGGAACATAAAAATACTAAAAAATTCGCACCTGTAAATATGCAATAATTGTGAAGGGCACATTAGGGTTTAAATTAGGGTAATTAGTCATACAAGGTAAGTCAAAATCGGACCCAACTCTAAGAGGTGGTTTCCTAAACCTTTGCTACCATCTTTGGGTGAGAGAATCTCAGATTTTGGAAACTAGAATGCAGAAATTCGCAGCCCTCTTTCCTAGTCCCATTAGGACATGAAGTAGCACCCTAAAACTATAAGAACTCTTCACAAAACATTTGGGGAAGGTTTAGCATCAAGTTGGGGTCGTGTGCAGCAAGTTTGGGGCGCTGGAGGAGAGGAGAAGGCTGGGGAAAAACGTGGTCTTCTTCCACCTCGCCCTGTAGCGAACCAGGAACCTACAGGGAGTTCTTTGCATTCAAAGGTAGGCTTTTCGGGTCAAGATTAAATAAAAATAATACCATCTTGTAGAGCTTCGAGTCTAGATTCATTTGCTTCTGATTTTACTAATTTTCATCGAGTATACTTTGTGTATTAATCGTTTTCCCAAAGTCGCGCACAGTTAGGACTTTTACTGTTCTTCTTATTATGCATACGATTCAAGACCGAATTGGACTAAATTATAAACATCAAAGATCTTCTACTTGTAGTCACAATCATCTTTCATGTAGAAAGTTTTTCCTAAAAGTCTTTAGATAGAGAGTTATAAGCATGTTAATCGAGTCGCTGCATGATACTGCAATGTCGAGATGCAGTTAACTTTGACCACCGTCCTGCTGTCTTAATCGACCAACACCCTTTGTGGGTAAGTTCTTCCTGTTTTGCACAAGATTAAAGTCCTAAGTAGGTCAAGCCTCCAACATAAACATTCTTTAACTAGTTGTCATGGTCATCTTTCATGTTAAGTGTTTTGTTTAAATATCATTAGTTAGAGAGTTATAAACTTCGTAATAGAGTCATGCAGGATACTGCATTTTCAGGTTGCATTTAACTTTCACTTCTTCATGTTTTTCGCAAGGTTCAAGACCGAATTAGGTTAAAACCCCAACAAAAAAGTTCTTATACTAGCTGTACTTGTCATCTTTTATGTTAGATGTTTTGTCCAAATGTCAGTAGATCTCATGTTACAAGTCTAACATGTAAGTCGCAACAAAGTCATGCATGTTTAGGGCTTTCCTACGTTCTTCCTGTATTTCATGCAATTAGAGACCGATTCAGACCCAGCCCACAACACAAAAGTTCTTCCAATAGATGTCCCCGACATTTTCTATGTTGTGCATTTCTTCTAAAGGTCAGCATATATAGTGATATAGGTGTTTCATGAATATCACCCTGTGTCAAATCATGGTAGTCTGAACCAAGAACATGTCAGATCTCTGACAGACGCAGGCGTAGACCCTGTGAACGCGATGGCCCGATATGTCGCATTCTGAGGTCGGGTCGCGAAAGTACTTCTGTCGCGTTCTGGTCGCGACAGTACCCATGTCGCATTCTGCCTGCCTGATCTAACGACCCGTCGCGATCCTTGCAAGACCACGTCGCGATCTCAGTTTTGGGCTTGAAAATCAGTCTTTTGCAAGTCTTGTTGTACCACCATAATTCCCATATCATGTTGATGATCTTAACTACGTAAAAACAAAGTTGTAAGTATTGATTGTATTTTAATCTAATAAAAGTCAATCACTTGATCTTTGATATCCTTGATTTCATGACACATACACACACGTTGAACCCTCCAAACATGGCTTAATTTGTATGAATATGACACATAACATATCTGGTAATTATTACAATTAATTACCTTACTTTAACAAGTACTCGTTTACGATTCGTGCGATGTTTTAGAACACCGATCTCGATGCTCCACTGTTCTAGAATTCCTCTAGAACGTCGAGCACTTGTTTCTATATTTACACACTTTCTTGAGTTGGACGAACTCTCCATCAGATACTCCTTCCGCCGGACTAGTGAATCCTTGTGCAAGTCCTCCGTAAGTCTCCTCTGATCATGGATTCCCACATGGTCGACGAGCCGGTTGTACCCTAACACCCATTACACCTGTAGGGATCTATATGATCCAAACGACTATTATAAATTCACCCTCGTCTTGAATCACGCCGGACCTTTGGACCTGCGCATAACAAGGCCAGTGGTAGGGTCGTGAATTTCCACCTTACTGCCAACACCATGTGCGTGTGTTGTGCAACTGTTACTATCGCCTGTTTACTCGTTGTTTTACGTGATGTCCACTAGCTCTCATCTATACTCTACTCGCTCACCTATTCACTTTCATTCTACTATCTCATCTATTCATCTAGTGCTCTTATCTATTTCTTGGTACTCTTAAATTGGCCATTAATTGATTGTCTAAAGATAAACAATATAACCAATGCCAGCGCAATAGGACCCGATCAGGTTCTGGGGGGAGCGCCCGAAAGTGCCATTTGCCCGCGGGAGTTAAATGATCAGGATGTCGGAATTATATCCAAGTGCCATACTATCAAGATTAATCTAAGACAATCAACACAAAGTGCTATATTCTCTCGTTGTCCTTTGACAAACAAGTTCCATACTCTCTCTCGGCTATCTTCAGATAACCAAAGTGCAATTTCCATCTCGATTGACAAAAAAGTTAATCAAAAGTGCTATACTATTTCGATTGATAAGAAAATCAATCAAGGTGCAATTTACTCTCTATATGGCCAACTACTTTCTCTCTCCTTGCTATACATGTTGCTTGATATTGCTTGACGTTGACGCTATGTGCCATCGTGTTGTTGTGTTGATTTCTTTCGTGACTCGATCTTATTCATTGTACTATACTTGATTCATCTACTATTTGAACCATGTTACTTGTGCTCTTACTTTCTCGACTTTACATGACTCGTTCTATCTTTAGTTACTCTGCCATTTAATGCACTAATTATTTAAAGCATGCTTGACCCTGAGATTTAAGTCCTATTGGGCGTTATCGCTCACCCTTCGTTATTTGTTATTGTGTCTCAGGTAAGTCGGACTCTGACGTCACACACACCAATGGGACAAGACTAGAGTGATGAGCGACCCGAAGTCAACTCATGAAGTTACCTTAGTACCATGGAGTCTAGTAGTTATTGCTTTAGTTTTCTTTTCAATGTAATGACGTCATTGAGCCTTGTGTTTGGCTCCGAATTAGTGGTTGTAATAGTCTTAGTAATTTTATAATGAAATCAAGAGTTATTTCAATTATTGTTCATTAGATGCTCTGATGTTTGCGAAAATATGCGCAGTTGTCGTTACCATACTCGTTGTTCGCGTCCCCCTCCGATTTATTCCGCTGCTGAATTGGAGGGGCGTGACATTATGAGTTTTTGGTCGTTCCTTTTGGTTTGACCAACGCCCCGGCAGCGTTCATGGATCTCATGAACAGGGTGTTTAGACCATACCTAGATAGTTTCGTCGTAGTTTTTATTGATGATGTGTTGGTCTATTCCTCGGATGAGGCTACACACTGTCAGCATTTGAGGGTAGTATTAGAGGTTCTCCGTGAGCACAAGCTGTATGCAAAATTCAGCAAGTGCGATTTTTGGTTGCGCGAGGTTCATTTCCTTGGGCATGTTATCTCTGGTGCTGGTGTAGCAATGGATCCAGCGAAGGTCCAGGCTGTTATGGATTGGGAGATTCCCAAGACTCCATCGGAGATTAGGAGTTTTCTTGGTCTGGCGGGTTATTATCGGCGATTCAATGAGGGATTTTCATCCATCGCCGCACCATTGACTCAGCTAACCAGGAAGGGAGTAAAGTTTGTCTGGTCTAAGGAGTGTGAGAGTAGTTTTCAATTATTGAAGACTAAGCTCACATCGGCTCCTGTGTTGGTTTTGCCGAGCGGTGTAGAGGGTTTTGCTATCTACACGGATGCATCTCGGATTGGCCTTGGCTGTGTATTGATGCAGCAAGGAAGGGTAGTAGCATATGCTTCTTGTCAATTGAAGGAGCATGAGCGAAACTATCCGAATCATGATTTGGAGCTTGCGGAAGTGGTGCATGCACTAAAGATCTAGAGGCACTATCTTTATGGTGTCAGATTTGAGGTGTTCACTGACCACAAGAGTCTAAAGTATCTTTTCTCTCAAAAGGAATTAAACCTTAGGCAGAGAAGATGGATTGAGTTCCTGAAGGACTATGACTTCGACCTCCAGTATCATCCTGGAAAGGCGAACGTTGTAGCAGATGCCCTTAGTAGGAGGAGGTCGTCTCTCCAGCAGGATTGGAAGATGTTGGAGGATGCAGGGTGTGTGATGACTGAGTTAGAGCCATCATTATGCCAGGCTTTTGTAGCTCAGCTGTCCATTAGGTCTTCGGTGTTGGATGAGGTAATCGAGCAACAGAAAGCCGACCCTAGACTCCAAGAGTTAGTGGGTGAGGCGGGCATTGCTCGTGATGAGGATGGTGTGATTAGATTCCAACACCGTGTTTGTGTTCCAGACATTTTAGATGTCCGTGAGCATGTATTAGCAGAGGCTCATAGGTCTAGATTCTCTATTCATCCGGGTAACAATAAGATGTACCCGGATTTGAAGAGATCTTTTTGGTGGTCTGGCATGAAGAAGGATGTAGCGGAGTATGTGTCTAGATGTCTAGTGTGCCAGCAAGTGAAGGCAGAGCGGCAGCGACCATATGGGCTTATGCAGAAGATGGAGATCCCAGTGTGGAAGTGGGAAGCTGTCACTATGGATTTTGTTACAGGTTTGCCTCGATCTAGACGGGGTAATGATTCGATTTGGGTAGTGGTAGATAGATTCTCTAAGACTGTGCATTTCTTGCCCATGAAGAAGAAGCAGTCAGTAGAGAGTTTAGCTAGATTGTATATTAGTAGCATTATTAGATTGCATGGTGTCCCGAAGTTGATCATTTTGGATCGAGATCCGAGATTTACTTCGAGGCTATGGAAGGGTCTTCAGGATGCGTTAGGTTCGGAGTTGAAGCTTATTTCGGCTTTTCATCCCCAGATAGATGGACAGTTTGAGAGGACTATCTAGATGCTCGAGGATATGTTAAGGGAGTGTGATCTGGATTGGAAGGATGATTGGGAGCGCCATTTACCTCTCTTGGAGTTCGCATACAACAACAGTTTTCATGTGAGTATTGGTATGGCTCCATTTGAGGCATTGTATGGTAGGCCTTGTAGATCTCCTTTGTGTTGGGAGGAGATAGGCGATAGGCAGCTGATCAGTCCGGAGTTAGTTCAGGAGACTTCGGATAAGGGATAGTTGATTAGGAAGAGGCTTGTTGTGGCGTAGGATAGGCAGAAGAGTTATGCCGACAACAGGAGGAAGGATTTGGAGTTCGAGGTAGGTGAGCATGTCTTTTTAAAGATTTCTCCTACTCGTGGTGTAGTTAGATTGGGCAGGCATAGTAAGTTAAGTTCTAGATTCATTGGCCCGTATGAGATTCTCAGACGATTGGGCAACGTGGTATATGATCTAGCTTCACCCCCAGTGTTAGCTAGTGTCCATTCTGTATTCCACGTATCTATGCTCAGAAGAAACGTCAGAGATCCAACTCATGGTATTAGCCACGAGCCAGTGGAGATCCAGCCAGATCTTTCTTATGTGGAGCAACCAATAGCTATTCTTGACCGGAAGGTTCACCATCTCTGGAACAAGAGTATTGCGTCGGTGAAAATCTTATGGCGTAACTTCTTGCGAGAGGAAGCTACTTGGGAGCTTGAGGATGCAATGAAGAAGAAATATCCTCAATTGTTTGAGTAGCGTCGGTCTAACTTCGAGGACGAAGTTTCTTTAATAGGGAGAGGATGTAAGGCCCTTGATTTTTCATCTTTGGGTGATTTCTTATGTATGTATAAATGTATGCCATCGATGTATAAACTTTATTGTGCATAATACTTACTTGTTTACATTGCATGAATAAGTATTATTTTAATGTCTACATTGTAGATTTTATATATATATATACATGTGTGGTGTACATAAAGTTTCTACAGTTTTAAGTTCAGTTCTGACGGCCAGTAGACGTCAATATGTGTGGACGCCAATCCCAAGTAAGCGGCCACATCGATGGACACCGACTCAGAATTGGCGACTATTGATGTTGACGTTTACCTCCCAGATCTGTTGTGATTTCAGATCCGGAAACGCCTCCGGAATTGTCGCCCTTGGTTTAGGAAACCGTCCCCCAACGGTAACCTAGCCTACCCAAGCACGTTCCTAAACCCCCAACCCTATAAAAGACACGACTTAGGGCGAGGTTAGGTCCTTTTGGCATTTTGTCAAAAACCCTATTTTCTAGGTAAAACCTGAATTTGGAACCCCTTGATCCGACGACTGAAGGCTTCATCCGGCGTTCTACAACGACTGGAGAGGGCTCTGAACATCCAGGAACGACTTCCCCACACTGGTGTGCAGAGGAGATCAACACAGAACCCCAATCGAGAGAGTTTTGAGGACTCTTTGGCTCAGGCCGAGGAGGGCTTCTCCAGCTTAAATCGTTGCTTGTGGATTTCCATGAGGCAAGTAACCGTTTCACATCACCCATACATGTGTTTAGTAAGTCCCAGGAATTTTTACGGATTTTTATTCGAGTCCTAGAACCCTAAATTCACCAAGTTTCTTGCGTTCAGTCTGTGTTTTACACAGACAGAAACTTAACGGCGAGATCCCTTGCCATTAAGATCTTGAGTTGGCGTGACCTTTGTTGCCGTTAACGTGATAGATGACCACCTTTATGCCGTCAAGTTCACCAG